>MLYV02000446.1:0-52747 GCA_001913855.2 Hermanssonia centrifuga | reverse complement strand
TAGCATATAATGGTGCGCCAAGTTCCTGGTTCGAACCGGCACCTGGCCTGGTCATGGGCGCTTGCCTGCTCGAATGTCAACGATACGGACATGAGTTGGGAGTTCGAACGAGTGAGGGAAACGCGAAATCTGGAGGCTACAAAATAGGGGGCGTATCACCGTAAGTTGGCATTTATTAGTTCAATATATGTGTGAGATGTTTCTCAAATAATTTCAGTATCCATTTATGCATGGAAATCTAGACAGCATAGGATTTTGTGGTCAGATTGGCTTCCTAAGCTTGCTTTCGCCATATGTATGCATACTGTTATTAATTTATCCTAAATAAAATTTATATTCACAGATTAATGGCACAGATAAACATATTCTGTTTGATGAACTAAGTGATTAAATTGTGTGGTAGAGTACGGGACAGTAAACCCTTCGAGAGAGTACATGCGATTTTTCTAAGTGTAGAGCGCTAAACGGGCGCTAAGGGTCCCCTGCCAAAATGGCGACCAGTTTGCCCAGCCGTTCTGGGAAATGCGCGAGCAAGGCGGCGGAGCTTGAATTTCCGGAACGGCTGGGAACAAGACCAGGCGAATAAGGTTCAAATCGCCACGCGTATATCGCGTGCACCTTAGCGCGCTATCAAGCGCCGCCTTTTCTGAACCGTGGAGACTTGGGTAGGAGTCTGGCTCCACGATTGCATCTCTGTGCGGTTCGGTTGCGGGAATTCTACCAGCCAACTGGGAACAAGCCTAACAATTTCTCACCTTGGAA
Organism: Hermanssonia centrifuga; assembly: GCA_001913855.2. Taxonomy (NCBI): domain Eukaryota; kingdom Fungi; phylum Basidiomycota; class Agaricomycetes; order Polyporales; family Meruliaceae; genus Hermanssonia; species Hermanssonia centrifuga. The sequence continues at coordinate 51,985 of MLYV02000446.1, read as the reverse complement.
ATATAAATTCACTAAAGCATTTCACCATGGTTTCCTCCAGGCGGGAAATCCAGCGCCGCTGCGGTGTCTACACTATGACCTGAGCCTAGTTAGCAAATAGCACTATAATCGCAATAAGTTATATAGTAGTAATATATGCAAATGCACGGAGGGACAGATTTTAGTCTACTTTCCGAGCCCATCTCCTTCCGGGCTGTTGACGAACACCAGGCGTAGCTGGCGATGCGGGAGGTACTACAACCTCTACCTTGCCATCTTGCTGCCACGCCGCAGCAGGTATTTTCTCCTTCTCCTTCTCCGTGTGGGTGACTACGACAGGTATAGAAGCTTCCTTCCCGTCCTTGCCCCAATACGCCCACATTTGCACGCCCAGCACACAATTCAATAGTAATGCTAAGGCAAAGCCGGCGCTCAGGATTAGGTCGCCTACTTCGGCAGCGGTCGTGAAAAGTCGTGCGAGGCAGCCAACGATTTGTGATATGACTGCGAAAGCTGATAGTTGACCAGTCGACCGGGCGCGTTGATTCTGGCGGATTTGGGGTATCTTGGAAAACAAGGAAAGGGGGATAGTCGCCAGCTGCAAAGCGGAGAGTGTAGCCGGTGGGATAGAATAGAGTGCAAACCCGGCAACGCCAGTGAGGGCAATGGCCAGCGTGAGTCGCTGAGCAGAGGATGACCGTGGGCGTGTGAGGCGCGATGCGGGGTAGTGGATAATAAGAAAGGTTATGAGGATGTTCTGGAGGGTGAGGAAGAAGTTCTCTCCATATGTTGAGAAAGGGAAGCTATTCCGATAGGAATAGACGAGCGTGATCGCATAGGAAAGTGTTTCAAGAGTGTATGCAGACAGAGACAGGCCTCGTGCAGATTTGGCTGATACGACTACAACGCATATAAGATGAAACGATGAAAGCGTGACAGAGTACAAACGACTTACTGAGCAGCAGCTGCGGCACCTTCATGATAGATCCTCCTAATACGATCCCCAGCCCAAGCCCCTTTGAAAGCGAGTACTTTAAACACTCGACATCCTCAACATTTAGATTCTCTACCAGAGAGACGTAACATTTCTGGAATTCAACATCAGAATTATGAGCAAAATATACTAGCGTTTGCGTACCTGTCCAACGGTAGCGACCCCAAGGTCCTTGATGAACCACGGCAGGTTTCGAGTAATTGAAGTCATTGGAAGAGGAGGAGGATTGATTTATGCCCACGGCTGTAGCTGGATATTCCAGTGCGAGTGTGGCGAACGAGGAAGAGGTGTCAACAGCACCCGTCGCAGTAAACGTGTCCTCGGTAGGGTTAGGGCTCGGGGTACATGTCACACCGATAGCGTGACTCAATGCTGCCCAATAAAGGCATGTGTGACTAATTTTCGACGCTGCAGGATTCGCCGTCCGGCAAGCGACCTTCAAAATACTCATCGACATTGCAGAGGCAAAGTACGTACCTCGCTTTATAACGCAAGGAGAACACTGAACTGAACTGTGACTTCAATACAGCCCGTTTCCCCTGAAATCTTTCAAAAAATGGCCGAGTATGACCTGACGCAGACTGTGATTCCTTACTGTGATCGTCACCTCGTATTTCCTCTCCTTGCACACCTCGTCGAAAACGAGCTATTCCCCGCAGGACAAGTGCACGCAGCCCAGTATGAACTTGCCAAAGGAACGAATATGGTGGACTATGCCGTCAGTCTATTTGATGTGTTGTATCCGAATGAAGAGGTTCCTTCCGGTGCGTGTTTTTGTCCCCCGTCGTTTTCATGCGGCTCATATTATAAAGAATTCGCCGGGAAACGTGAAAGTGCCGTCCATACAAACGAGAGGCTTCAACAAGAAGCTCAAGCAGTACTTAACGTCATCGAAAACCCTGAGGTAGCTCAGGCGCTACGACAAGACAAGAATCAAAACTTGCAATACCTCAAAGAACACTACGGGGTATGTGCATCCTTTTTTTATTCTCATCCGATTCCTTTCTATTGGCTCGGCGGATGCATTAGTATGGAAGGAGTACTTGCTACCTGATATTGACCCACACGCTTTTCAGGTAACCCTGGAGCAAATCAACGCTTTGTACAATTTCGGCCAGTTCCAGTATACCTACGGAAACTACAGTGGCGCCGCCGACTACCTCTACCACTTCCGCGTCCTTTCCACCGACCCAGATCTCACGATATCCGCGCACTGGGGCAAACTCGCATGTGACATCCTTACCGGAAAGTGGGACATCGCTCTTGAAGAGCTGAACACCCTCAGAGAAGCCATCGACTCTCGCTCACCATCCCACCCTGCCTTTGCCGCAGGACCCACGTCGACAGACCCAGCACTCGCACAGCTCCACTCACGCACCTGGCTTCTGCATTGGTCCTTGTTCGTGTACTTCAATCATCCGGAAGGTCGCACTCTCCTTCTGGAGACATTCCTCACGCCCACCTACCTTAATACTATTCAGACCTCATGTCCTTGGGTCCTCAGATACCTCGTTGCCGCTGCAGTACTTTCTCGCAAGGCGTCAGCAACGTCTGGTAGCTCTGGTCGGGTCCGCTATTCCATCCGTGAAATCGTCAAGGTCATCCAGATGGAGGAATACCAGTATCAAGATCCCGTTACAGCATTCCTCAGGGAGCTTTATGTGGAATTCGACTTTGAGGCTGCGCAGAAGGAGTTGAGTAAGGCAGAGGTCGTCGTCGGCAATGATTTCTTCTTGGCTGAATTCAAGGATGAGTTTCTTGACAACGCCCGTTATCTCATTAGTGAAGCCTACTGCCGGATTCACCAGAGAATTGATATCAGGTGCGCGACCATTTGTTTTCAATGGTCAAGTTGACTTACAAATAACGTCAGTGATCTCTCGGAGCGACTCAATCTTTCTCGTGATGAGGGCGAAAAATGGATCGTCAATCTCATCCGCGAGACCCGCATGGGCGCGGACGCGAAAATCGACCTCGGAAAGGTACCTTTTTTTCAGCTCACCCTCCGAGCGTTCCTGAGTCCCCCCACCTCATGTTCATCACTTACGCATGCTAACTTTGACATTTTATTATTCCAGAACGTCATCGAGATCAACAGACCGCCACAACCTATTTATCAAACCGTCATCGAGAAAACCCGCGGACTTGCGTTCCGCACACAAGCCCTTGGAGCCGCTATGGCACGCCAAGGTGTCGCGCAGGCGGAAGGTCCTACTGCTGCTGTGGAAGCCTCGCAGTAAACTGAGAGGCACGATTGATTGCCGGGATATATATCATTTGTGTTGACTTGCACGGTTGTACCGCTGTGACGATTGCTGAATGTATCATCATTCTCCTACTCAAAATAGACTTCATGGTCAAGTCGGCTGTAGTCTGTTTGCTTGGGATCATCCGCGTCTTTCTTCTTTTGGATTTCTTAGAACGGCTTGGCATAGACGGGAAAGTAGTCGCTAATTCATCTGTATAGGTCGTCCGAAGGCGGCGTTTACCCTGCTGTTTATCTCACTGGAATGCTACGGGTATCGCATCGTATCGCTATAATGGTATTCCAATCGTCATCTTGGTTTTTCAGTCTGTCTCGCTCAGGACCTTTGGGCTTCCTTTGGTAAGCAGCGTAACGGATCTGATACGTTTTGAGCTCAAATGTGACTAAACGCAGCGTAACGGATCTGATACGTTTTGAGCTCAAATGTGACTAAACTTAGATGGCCATACCCAAGTTTACCGATGGAAAGTATGTGAGCATCGGCGCCTGTGCTCTCAGGTCCTTCGTTGTGAAGTGTTCTGCTAGTGACAGTGTGTAATCGCACCCATTGTATATGGTGCACTTTTGCTGATATGGGTCGCATAGCTTTCAGTTCAGATCTGCATGTACTAATAAGATCAGGTCATGTAGTGTCATCCTTCATGACGTCCCCACTGCACAGCAGGGGCAAGATCTATGCGGTGACCTGACTGTCATATTGTCTCTATCAAGATATGAGATAACGGTGAATTGGCAAGAGTTTAGTGCTAGGCCTCCGAGGTCTGACGGTTGCGACCCGCTTTGGCCTACGCAGATGGCCACTTTCTTCCATGGAGCTGAGGGCGTGGACGAGTCGGGTTAGCCGGCCCTGCCGCCACAATATTGGAACGAATGGAAGGATAGTACGGACGATCGTGAGAGAAAGAAATGAAAACGCAGGTTACAACGGAAATAATATCTTCATCTATCAATCAATATAGCATGATATAGCATACTGTTTTCCAGGCAACCGATAGCGGTGAGTAATCTCTGAAGTCATTGCGTCAAGCTGACGCGAGTCAATCCTAGGGAATGCCGTGCGGGGACAGCATTTGCATAAAAGTACCGCCAAATGATTCTCACGTACTTTCATGAAAACAAGATCGCATCTCTTTGATTCATGAAGCTTCCACATGACACGAAAATAAAAGAACTCCTCCCTATCTGCCAGTGGCGCGTGCGATGCTTGGTGTTGGCGCTCCTATCAATCCGAGGACTCGAGTACTCACGCCTCTGACTACTTTGATCGGCAAATTGAATGGTCTGAGACTCCTCGAGTCGATCAGTCCGCGCAGAACCCTCACCGGGTTCATTGCAGTTCTAATCTGATCCGTCAATCAAACTCGGAGGGTCGGCAACGCGAGATTTTACCTAATCTCGTGTGCCTTACCATATCAAGGGGGATTCTTTCTGGGTTATTGTGTGAGTGATGTATATTCCATCGTTGAAGCTTCCTGATAGCTAGTATCTCTGAAGGGCGCAAATCAGGGAGTGATAGGGTTTGACTCCGAGTCGGAGGATCATCTATATAAAAAGCCGTATCTGAGACAGGTCATTCCTGCTCTTTGAGAGCATCCTGCCGGCGCTATCCATTTGTTCCGCACTACTAGCATGTCTATGTCTTTGGCGAGGGCATTCCTAGTCGTTACACAGGCTACCGCCTACCAGCTTGCTAGCACTCCCCCCAATAAGACTCCTGCTAAGGCTCGGTTTGATTCAGGTCATCCCTGGTACATTCGCATCGCAGCCCTCGTGTTCAGGGTGAGTTTTAGTAGTTACCCATACTGAGAGACTAGCCTAACACAAAATCCATTGATTTGTGGCTTTAGTTACAACAGCCACTAATATGGACTGTCTCGGTCGCGGAGCTGTCACTTATCCTTGCTCAGCAAACCGATCACATACCGCCGTACATTTGCCATACCATACAACATTCCCTTTGCTCTCATAGGCAGACAATAACCCCTTCTATCAAGGCAACGCCGTTCAATGTACTAGGGGCCCTGTTCATAACGTTCGGCAGCATGCTGAGGCTGTTCTGCTTCCATAAACTCGGCAGGCTCTTTACTTTCGATCTTACCATCCTGCCTTCACACACCCTCATTACCACCGGTCCCTATGCATATGTTAGACATCCTGCATACGCGGGATCACTTTTCATACACCTCGGTCTGATTTTGACCAACTTCACTGCAGGTAGCTGGGTCACGGAGTGTGGGATCACTGGCAGTACGGCCATTGGATTATACTTTGCTTCTATATGGTTCATCTGGTGGTTCATAGTTGGTGTCGCACGTTGTCGATCTGAAGATGCGGAGTTACGGAAGATGTTTCCCAAAGAGTGGGGAAATTATGCTTCAACGGTTCAATCATGGATGATACCCGGTTTGTTATAACATTATCAATGGTGATCAAGTCGGTCAAGATTTCCTGCCTTGGTAACAAAATCGTATAAACCAAAAAGACACGCAGATGACACTTCAACGATAGCGATGGACATAACACGATATTACACATCATTTTACGAGGAGCGCGATGGCTAACAGAAACGACAACATAAAAGCAAAACAAAAAAACATAAGATACGGCTGGATCGCATCTTTCAGGCGCGAAGCTTGGCCAATTTCTTCTCTGTCTCCCGCATCTCTTCTTGCCATTGATGCCAATACAGCGGGTCGGTCCTGAACCTCTCATGACAGTGATGACAACGGACATAGTATGCAGTGGACTTGAAACCATAGCCGAGGAGGAAGCTAAAAGAAAGACTAATAGTGAGAGGTGAAATAATTCCATAAGAGGCAGACATACAACTCGGGAAGCGTATCACCAACGGCGTCGAGATCTCCCTGCGGTAAACAATCTTCACAGAATGCAAGCGGACAGGTCTGGCATCTTGAAACGAAACGAGGTGATTTATGAGGATTCTGTTAGTATTGTCCAAATGAAAATAGACGTGCCTGAAAAGCATGCCGCCGCAGTCTGTAGTGGACCGTCCACACTCTGAGCAGTTATGTTGTGGACAAACTACGGGTCCCTTCATCGCATTTACCGCTGCCTTTGAGAGACCTTGGCACTCAGGGTGGAACACTATGAGAAGCGAGTCAACAATGTCGCAGTAGGCTCCCTAGATGAGCGCTTACCCCTTGGACAAGTGCCGCATATCACAAGCTCTCCTCCATCGCGGCAGTAGATACACCAGTCTTCAGATTCAAACTTTCTACCAGCTTTCTTGACCTGAACCCTAGCAGGGTTTGTGGCCTAGAAACACCATCAAAGCATGCGCTAAACAGACCGATTGATGACTCACCGCCTCAGGTCCTAGGAGCTCTGCAAGCACTTCATATCCATCCACGACGATGAAGCGATTTTGTCTAGCACGTTTCTGCAATTCTTGCCACTCATTGGCAATGTCCTTATTGCCCCTGGTACGTTGGACCACCTTACCCTCAAACAAACGGCTCTGTACTTGGGCAACACCGGTGAGGAGCTTCTTTTCTTCCTCCTCAGCGTCCATCAAGAGCCGCTCTTCATCTTCTTCCTTGGATCTATTTCCAAGTTCCTTGTTCAGCTTGGCTGCTCGGGCACCGTCGCGTTCTCTTGAAAGTTGAAGAATGTGTCCGATAGGAGCGTTTACGAAATCAGAAAGCTTCAGCCCGTTGTCCGTACGTGAGAGGGCGCTACTGCCTTTTCGGAGAATGTCCATGACCTCATTTGTCTTCATGGCTGCTGTCTCCTTGTCTGGATTGGAATTATCCGACCCCATAATTTTCAGAGACAAAAAGAGTTTACGGCGGAGACGATCTAGCATTTGGTCCTCAACGCTTCCTTGGCAGATGAGACGATAAACCTGCCGCAAAATTTTAGCAGCTCATTCGTAAGGCTGTCAGCAGCACGCACCTTGACCGTCTTCGTCTGCCCGATACGGTGAGCACGAGCGATAGCTTGCAAGTCATTCTAGTAACATATTTCAATATAATTCGATATAAGATTGGGAGTGTAAGGTAAAGTGACTTTACCTGAGGATTCCAATCAGAGTCGAACATGATCACAGTGGAGGCTTTGGTAAGATTGATTCCTAACGAAAATCAGTACACTGTCTTCGTCAATGATTCAAACGACGACTTACCCAGTCCACCGGCTTTCGTCGAGATCAAGAACACTTGGTATGCTGCAACAGGTGCATTGGTAAAGAGAGTAAATGAACGGCGGACGATACTTACGCGATTTCTCTTGTTGAAACTTGTACGAGGGATTAGTGATCTTCTGCCGATATGTTAGATAGAAGACCCACCAATTTGATTTCAAGGGTACGGCGGGGTCGGGAGGTAGAACCGTCAAGGCGTGCGTAGGGTGTGCCCCGGAGTTCCATAAAATCCTCAAGAAGGTCCAACATACTAGAAAAGGGAGTTAGTAGACAAAATGTCATTGAAGAGATACGTCAAGCACTTTGTCCATTGCTATATAAAAGTAGGGATGAGTCTCAGAGTGTTAGGAGAATTTGGGTACATACAGAGAAAATAAGCACCCTTTCCCCCTTCGGGAGAAGGTCCTTCAATAATTTGTCGACGAGTACCAGCTTGGAAGAAGATGCGACGAGATGCTCGCCGATCGCGAAGGGCGTTGGTTCCGCACCGGGTAAAAGATAGGGGCTGATAGAAACAGAATGAGTATAATAAGTGGGCGAGAAGAAATGTCACTCACTGGTTGCACACCTTTCGTAGTTGCATTAGGAGATTCATGAGCTTCTTCCACCCTGACGAAAACCATCGTTCAACTTTCGTGTAGGACACAGACGGAGTCACTCACGATTTTGTTCACCGGTCTTTGTGTCTTTCACTTTTGCATCAGCGCCTTCCTGCGAGCCTTCGCCTTCATTATCGTCATGTTTGACATTGAAGACGTCCTGCAACTCCGCGGTATCTAGTCGCGTGAGGAGTCTATACGTCCAGAACCGCTGCGCTTCGGTCATAGGAATGAACACTGTGAGCTCTTCGCGTGGCGGGACGTCAATGCTGACAGTATTTTTCGTGCGGCGGAGCATGATGACGGAGAGCAATTTCTCTGCGGAAGAGAGGAAGGGCAAGGAGTAGCGACCATTTTGGAGATCAAAAGAATCTTTAAAGAGCCGCTCGGATGAGGCAGTAAAGATTGTGGGATATAGCCAGCGGAGGAGGCCCCAAAGTTCCACCAGGTTATTTTGTATTGGCGTCCCCGTAAGAACTACACAATACGAAATCAGCACAAGCACTAACATATTTCGAGGAAATACAAACTAAGTTTATATAGCGAACTTCCCCCTTGGACCTTGGATGCGAGGATTGTGCCTGAGTTCTTGATCCTGTGTCCTTCGTCCAAAACAAAGTACGTCCAACGCCGAGATTTGAACCAATTGTCCTCGGCAACATAGTTTTCATATGTAGTCACGCAGATGTCGAACTCAATGCTTCCCATCCGGACTTCGTATTTGATACGTCCACGCTCTGTGTGTTGAGCATGAAAACGGAGTACTCGGAAGCCTGGAAGCCAGCGGTTGATTTCCTAGAGGAGCAAATGTTTGAGATTCATAGGAGAGCGGGGAAGCAGGTGTGGCGATGCACCTTAATCCATGTTTCGACCACCGAAAGAGGACAAAGAATGAGATGCGGATCTATATGTCCTAGAATAAATAACTCATGAACGGCGATTGGATAAAGAGGTATCGACGACCAAACCATTGGAATGTTCTTTGATATAAGCGAATAGAGATAAAGTCTGCGATGAGAATGAGCATGCGATGACCAGGGAAAGATGAGCAATCGTACCTGTAAAGTCTTGCCGAGTCCCATTCTGAGGAAACCGGTAGGTACATGAACGAAACAACATTTCGGAGTAAGACGCTTACTCGTCGCCTAAAATACAACTCATGCCTAAGACTTGCATCAGAGAAATATTGAGCTAGTGGAAGTGGCAATACCCACCGTTGTGGTACATCCATGCCAAGAATGAAAGACCATGAAGCTATTCATGTTAGCACATTTGTAACGGAATTCTTCTCCTAAATCCTTACCTGGTAATCTTTCATTTGACCACCCTCCACAAGGGACGGCTGCTCATCAAGCTCATGTAACGGTATATATTTGCCTTTTTCAGTACTATCCTGTAATTCAGTTTGTAGGTTATTGAAGAAATTGTTTGAATGCGGGAGTAGCGGAAGGAAAAGATCTTGATGGCGAAGAAGCCATCTCCTCCGGGCTGCTTCCACAGCGACCTTCTTGCTGTTAATGACTATGGTATGCTGAAGACGTACTTTAATTACGCGTAATGGATCATAAGGTAACACTCACCGCTTTTCTGTCCTCTTTTTTGCCGCCTCTCTCCCCTGTCCCATCCCCCTGACTGGCTGGCTGATTCACTTTATTCCGCTTTAAAAAGTGCGGATTGGTGATTTTCCGAGAGCTGAACGCGTCGTTGTATTTCCGCTTTCGCAAGACACGTCCCGGTGTGCTTGTATCTTCAGAGTCTGAGAGAACTGGAGTGGCCGAGCTTGAGCCCACCAGCGTCGGCGTTGCCGGAGTGAGCAAGTCCAGTTCGTCCTCTGACTCTGATATTTCGATCACTTCGTGTCTAGACATATCGCCTAGTAGCAGAGGGGGTTGACAAGTAAAAGTCGATGCGGCTCTGCAAAGCTTTCCGGAAAACAAGGCCAACCTGCGGGCTATTGGTCACACTCCGCGTATCATCACACTGTCACACTATTCCAGTCCGTCACAAACATCTTTCAATGCTTCGCTCAACAACACAAGTAGAGAAAAATACAAGCTGACGAGTCACAGTCCAGCTTTCTTCAGTATATTTTTACGGCGTGTGTGTTGCTTGGAAGGTCCCCGGTCACCATCCGCCGATTACATAATATTATGCCAAAATATTGGATGCTGATTAAATGATCCTTGGCAATGTCCAACCGTGACTCACTCAACATGATATCCTCCCTCCTGAGGCCTGAGCTTCTACATAAAATCTTCGACAATCTCTCTTCCCTTGCTCCAACGCTCTTGCACTGCTCTCTGGTCTGCAGCATCTGGCACTCACTCGCTGCCCCGCATCTCTTTCGATGTATCTCCTTTCGCACTGCTTTTGAGGGAGACACATTCGCAGATCTGATGCTTTTCCTGAGTTCATCCCCACATATCCAACGCCACGTTCATGAACTGCATCTAGAAGGTTTTATTCTGGGCAAGGGAATCCTGCACGTCTCGCCTTGGATGTTCTATTCCTTCAGTGTCTCCCTCATCTACAATCACTACACCTCGAGTCTTTGTATCTCGCAACGGCCCCTTTCAAGATGACAATGTCGTCACCCCCGGTGCGCATGAATTGTTTGACATTCACGGACGTGTATCCGGTGCCTGGTAGCGCTCTTCTCGAAATTTTCACTTCGTTTTCTGAGATCGGCGAACTACGTTACGAATTCATGCAGCTACCCACGGACCAAGATGCAGTGACCCTTTGGTTTCCTGGTATCTCTCGTCCACTTTTGCTGTCGTCCCTAAACTTCGAGTGTTGTGCGGAGAGAATAGTCCTAGATATACTTTCTGTCTTCCCCTCCATAATAGACTTGTCGCACTTGATACACTTCGGGTTGGATTTGCCTAAAGTACATCATGCCTATCGTTTTTTGAAGGAATGCGGAGATAGTCTGCAGAGTTTGTCACTGGATGTTTGGTGCACTGGGTCGGGTGTGTTCAATCTTTATTCTCATGTTTTTCAAACTGACGGATGGTCTTTGCTACTGCAGAACACATCGAAATCGATCGAACCCTCCTGATCCTCTCAGGATGTCCACAGCTCTCTGATATTCATATCACAATGCCACTTTACGTGCAACTAGATCGCTTCCTATATTCTAAATTATCCCTTGAAACAGCCGTCTCGATCCTCACCCAGAGCCACATACCCAAACTTTCCCGTATTCATCTTAAACTCCAAGCTTATGACTACTCCGGCAACTATCTCTGTTACGACGAACTGGCAGTCCTTACTTACCTCGAACAGCTCGATTGGGGTATATTTAACCAAGTTATCGACTCTCCATCGTTACCGTCGAAGAATTCGCTAGTACTCGAGGCGCGTGGCGCGACGCTTTTGATAAGTGTAATGAGAGGGAGTGCTGGACATTATGGGAAGGGCTTGGGGGAGTCGTTACGTGAGATTGTGAAAGAGAGGCTACCGTTGAGGGCGTATGCGGCGGTGGAGATTATATGACTTTGCGAAGGCACCGTATTTTGTTTGTACATTTGAATAAATTGGATACGTATCTGAGCAGATGCGAGCTCTATTCGCTTTGCGTGAGAGAAAGGACAAAGTCAGCGTATCTTTGTGACGATCCTAGAACGTTTTGGTTTGCTAGGATCAAGTTATTTGTCTCTGTTAGGATCTAAGGCCCACCGTTGACCTTTTATGGCATACCTACAACCAATGATGATCTGCCGAAATGGCATTTGAACTGGTGAGACCTCGTTTCTCATTGGCATGATCATGCAATCCCTAGACTCACGAGGCTTAATATTTAATTAAAACTGAAGGTGCCTAATTGTAGAAACGATATCATCGATGGGATGGTCACAATCATACAAATCGACGGAAATAAGACATGCAGGTTACATCGATCGAAAATGATATAGCACCTATGTCCAGTTTGACGATGTTTCGAGGTTATCCATAGCACGATCGATGCCTGTCCCCACTACTGGAAGTCTGGAAGTTTCATCTACGTGGCGGGTGATTTGGCTTTCGGCTACCCTAGCCTTCAACTGAGTAAACTCTTTCTTAACCTGCTCTCCAGTAATAATACCCTCACGGATGCTTTCCTCCAGGGCACTGATTAGCGTATACACTTGCTGAGGTGGTAGCCTAGAGAAGCTTTCGGAGTGTGCCAGAGTATAGATCCACGGTAGGTCACAGTAACATCCACAGTTCGTGAATTTCCCGACCGATTTCTTTGTCGCTTCGGTCATCTTCTCTAAGAGGCGCCCGAGTGGAATATCCCTCCAAAAGGGGAGAAAATCAAGATGTAAGGAGCGAATGACGAAGTCTGTTAACAAGACAAATCGATGGCAGTCTTCTTGGTCCGTGTAGCTTGGATTCTGGTCATATATCTGCATTGCAAGGTATGCGATATGTTCATAGAAACGCGAGGTACTTAGCGCCCTCATGTCGTCAACTACACGCAGTGTTAATCTCGGCAACATGTACATATGTGCCTACGTACCACGTAAATCGTTCGTCCCTTCTACCACACACAACTTTCCATATTTTCGGCCCAGAGCCAACTCCCAAATAATGGCCTGCATGCCTGTTGTTCGAAGCGTGTGATATGAACTTGTGGCCATAGAATTATATGCCTCAACAAGTCTGACACAGATTCTTGTTTGGAGGGAGTCTGATGGCTCTGATATATCAGACTGAATCAAGAGGCAGAGCAGAGTTATTGGTATTTCCGCCTCTTCGTTGAAGGCACGGCAGGGTCCTCCAAGAGACTCGAAGGAAGAATCATCCCAGCGCATGAGGATACTCTCTATATACGCCTGAACGTCAGCGAAAAGTAGCTGACTAAGTACCCAGGCACTAGCCGAATCTAGCTGATACTTGCTGGGCTCGAGGAAGTCGCCGGTCTGTGCGCAAAATTTTCCAACTGGTATGTAGGCCTTCAGAATATCGCTTGGAGTTTTGCCTATGAGCCTGTGAGAAACATTCACCGTCCTGTATAGTCTGGTTCTGAGACCCTCCATAAACGGAGCGTAAGGTTCCAGCCTCCGCTGAATTGACGATAGCTTCCGTAGTGTATAGATATAGGTGTAAAATCGCGTTATGGAAGCTGTTGCGTCTAGGTGTAGAGACTGAACACATTCTCCAATATTCATCAACAGTCTAGAATCGTCTGAACCTTTGCGGACCCATGATAAGGCCCTGACTAGCGGGATTACTTGACATATATTTCGGGAGAGGCCGTCGTCCTCCAGAGCATACACCTCCTCCTCGAAGCTCGGGTCAAGAATATCAGCGATGTCAGATATTTCCCCTGGCTTCAATAGATCAACACAAAGATCTCTTTGCCTCCAACCCGAGAAGGAGGGTGTCGCCCTATCGTTCACGACCGACTTGGAGAGACGCCAGATGAGCCGAAAGGGCCACACAAATACATAGTACAACCAAAGAGAAATCCATCCTCTCTCGTGTACCAGATTGCCATATACACGAGAAATACGGGATGAAAGTGAGTGTAAGGAGGGGGAAATGATGTCGGAGAGACGTTTGATAATCCGCGGACAGTGTATTGTTACGACCTGCCTGACATATTCAATGCAACGACGGAAGTATCCACAAATTAAATGGGAGGTACGTTGTAGGAGACGTATGGTTGCGTTGACCATGATGACACATGCCCAGCCGGTGGGCGACTTGTACGGACACCGATGAGAAAACGCGGGAAGGATTGTGACAGTAAAGGCAATAATCAAGAGTAGGGCAGCGGCAGTTGTAGCAATGGTTGCCACAATCGGATCCAACGTCCATAGAAGGACGATGAGGCCCAGGACAAATAAAACGACCCCCAGTTGGAGCAAGGCGGGAATCGCAGCAATTCCGACTGGGACATTCCAATCATCCCACGCTTCGCTCCGCAATTGCCGCACAAGGACATTTTCGCGCGGAGGCGCTGCAGGCTGGTTCCATTGTAGATATTCTCGAATCCACTGCTTGACAAAGATACCGAAAAGCGCAGATGCTAGGCTGAAGATAAGACTCAGAAACCAGAGCGCATTGATCCATCGCATAGATGCAGACACACGGAATGTGTTCGAGAGGGAGACCATCGGGGAAGCTGTGGAATTCATGGAGAGAGGAGACACCTCAAGCTGCGAGGATATGCGGGTGAGAAGATCTACAGCGAGCTGACTATTGTCAGGCTGGAGAGATGGGTATGATTGGACGACAAAAGCAGTAAGGACGGCTGAGAACAAGCCAGCCTACGATGCTTATATTGGTAGTAGATACGAAGAGCAACGGACGACTTACGAAAATTAACAGGTTGTCTATATCTTCGGAGAATACTTTCATCGTACTGGCATCATGATTCCACAGATACTCTTCGATCGCTGACCATCCGGACTTGCCAAGGTTGTTAGCCTCAGTTTTCTGAAACAAGCTCAGTCAGTAACTCAGTCAGTCCAGATGCTAACTTACCTGTTCGCCCTGGTATCCGGCATTCTCGTTTTCTTCTATCATAGAGACAGCTCCTGATGCATACGAGAGCAAAGGGCTTGAAGTAACCCTAAGAAACTGGTGGTAGTAGAGCACTGCCGCCTCCTGCCGGGGAAGCCGTCCTTGCCGGCCTATGTCGGCCCGCCGATGTCTTGCCTATTTTAGGAGCGCCCACGTGGGAAAGGAAAGCGACGCTACCCACCAACGATTTCTCTTTTCTCTCACCGAGAGGCCCTCGAGCCAAACCTCGCCCCACGTTGACGAAATGTACAACCCTTTCAACGGCATGCATAGCCCCCGCAGGAGGCCAATCATCGAATAAGTCAGAGTCAGTCGACGTTCCGGAACTCCGACCTCTCATGCAAATTCGACGGTAGCAAGGATATACAAGGAATATCACTCTAACGCGGAACACTTTCGAAATATACATCATAACTTGCCCTTTGCATATAGAACACCGCTTCTTTTCCAGTGGTTCTCCCACTAATACTGCTCCTACAATATGGGTCCACAAAGGTTTTGATTTTGATTTTGATTTTGACTTCGCTTATAACCTTGTTTGTAGAGCCTTGGCCGGTTGATTAACATGGTATGATGCACGATATGTGATTTTTGGAACGTCAAGTGCGGCGCTCTCCTAGCATTCCAAGTTCCCTCAACACCGGATGTATGCTCTCGATTAGAAACCTTCCTTCCTCCGATCATTTACTATCGTCTACTGTTCCCCCCAAACAAATCGAAACTGGGACGTTTGTTCATAATCAAGTCACAAGGCGTTGACTGTTGTTGCCAGTACTCGTGACGCATGGATCTCATGAGACCTGCTGACGGCGACCATGTCATTTGACCGACGTTAAATTTTGACCCCACATGTCGATAGATATGCCGGAACGACTCGGGACATGGATTGTATCCTCTAGGGCCTCAAGGTTCAAGGAAGGGCGATGGAGCGACATACTCGGCCCGTTCTCGGTGCGCAGTGCTGGCATGTTGCAGACATTTATCTCATATTGAATCTGCTGTAGGGCCCACGTATAATACGCGTACTATCATTCGACCTGCTGACGGCAGGGAAGCCATTCAAAATCAATTCAACATTCGACCGACGAACTGGCGTTGCCTCGGAAACACAGAGGACGCCAGGGATTTTCCTCGTTAGTCCTCAAGCAATCCGACGTCAAGTTTAGAACGAAGCTCGGAGAGATAATTTAATTTGACTTCAATTTGATCACTTTGACTGTAACAGCTTCGGACGGTGGGTCCGTGAACATATCCTTCCTCTTTGAGACCCAGGGTCGCGGGTGATTCTCGGTGTGTAGGAACTTCTGCTCTGTATATAAGCTTACAGTGAGTGCATGTTTCGTCGTTGCATTGCCACAGCACTCATAAGTCTCAAAATGGTTCAATTTACTCTCATCGCTGCGGCGCTTCTGGCGACCGCACTAGGCGCACAAGCTGCACAGAACCAACTTCAGCAAGTGCGTGGAGTTCCGTTCGTGTATTACACTACATTTGACCTGCTTAACCATTGGGATCAGGTTACTGCTGACATCGGTCCCAACCCCAACAATGTTGGCATGTACGTGTACAAGCCTAACAAGTTGGCCAGCCCTCTCCCATTGATTGTCGCCATCCATTACTGTTCCGGTTAGATTGGCGTTTTAGTTGTGCAAGATCTTCATTTATATACTAACTAAAACTTGCTTTGCAGGAACTGTGAGTAGGTTATGTGGCTTGAATAGCTTGAATCGGCTTAGTCTCTACCGCGGTTGTTCCCGGCTTCCAGGCGCCTGGAGTCTCAATTTTTTTTGGATTATGTGACTCGTTGAATTCATGGCTTACAAAATTGTCAACTATAGGCACAAGCCTACTTTACCGGCACGCAATACGCGACTCTTTCCGACACGTACGGCTACATCGTTGTCTACCCTCAGTCTCCTCGCTGTAAGTAAACCGTTTCATATGACCATACCCGGAATCTCATGTCACCTGATTTCGTAGCTGGTACATGCTTCGACGTCAATACGCCTCAAACGCTCTCACACAACGGCGGCGGTGATTCGCAAGGTATCGCATCCATGATCACCTACTCCATTGCCACCTATGGTGTCGACCCGAACCACGTTTTCGTCACCGGTACATCTTCCGGCGTATGTGTATTATTTTAAATGCCTTGTAAATACAAGCGAAAGGTCATAGAGCTGATTTTTGACGTACTCCTGCAGGCCATGATGACCAACGTCATGTCTGGATCGTACCCCAACTTGTTCCAGGCAGCCTCCGCTTACTCTGGTGTTGCTTTTGGCTGTTTCGCTGGATCAAACTCCTGGAACAGCGCATGTGCTGATGGTGACGTCTCCAACACTGCGGAAGTATGGGTAAGTACTGTCCGAATCTACTTATGTGATTGAACACCTTCGATGACACATGAATTCTTCCATAGGGTAACATGGTTCGCGCGGCATACCCTGGATACACTGGCCCTCGTCCCAAGATGATGCTCTGGCACGGTACCGCGTACGTTTCATTGTTACTAGAGGTACGCTCTGTACCAAATCTCATCCCGGTATCAATAGTGATACTACGCTCTATTACCCGAACTACGAACAAGAAATCCTTGAGTGGACAAATGTCCTCGGTGTCTCCTCTACGCCCAGTACCACCACACTCAATGACCCTCAGTCTGGATACACCATGACAACCTACGGCTCTGAAGTCATCGGATACTCTGCCGAAGGCGTCGGTCACACTGTACCCGTCCACGAGACGATTGACCTCGCATTCTTCGGTATTACAGGAGGTGGCCCTTCTTCGACTTCATCCGCCCCGCCTCCGCCGCCCAGCTCGAGCAGTGCTGCTCCTCCCGTGAGCAGTTCTCCGTCTAACGGTGCTGTCGCTCAGCACTGGGATCAGTGCGGTGGAATTGGCTTTACTGGACCGACTGTATGCGCTGCCCCATTCGTGTGCACTGTATCCAACGGTGCGTATTCTTTTTTTGATCTTGAACGGTACATATGCTTATGTTACATGTCTTTGGCATTTCAGCCTACTACTCTCAGTGTCTGTAAGAGCACACGACTGGTAATCGGCCATTGGATCTAGTGGACACTGTAGAATGTATTCCAATTTATCGTGATACACGAACAGAATTTCGGTTGCAATGCTTCCTTTATAACATTCCTTTGGGTACCTGTAGGAGGCAAAAACTACTCAAGTAACGCTATTGACGGGCTTTGATAACAAAAAATCTCGATCGTATGGCTACAACTCTGAGTGACGTCCGAGCTGTGCAGCATTTATTCATCCTGCAATGTCTGGCTCCTCCGGCTGTAGTAACATGTCCACCTCCATCTCCTCCTCCTCAGACTGACTTTCCTCATAGCCTTCCTCAAACCTACCACTAGACTCCCTTCTGGCCCAAACTGCCGTTCCTAGACCTGTGATCGAATCCGCACAAGCTCTCACCAATGGTTCATCCAACCGCTGTCTGTCGACAATCACTTCTCCCAAAGGAACTTCATTGTTCCTTCGCCAAACCACCATATAAATGAGGTCGCTCAGCTCCGAGGTCATACGCTCTTGGTCGGCTGATGGTATATGCATGTTGACAGAATGCAGTTTCGGACAGAGAACGGGGCTACCATGGTCAAATTCAATACGATAGTCAGAGCGGGCCGTCAAGGCGTCGAGGCGTAGTGCCACCCCAAACGGCATAGTAGCTCTTTCCGGTCTACTGTTGTCGTCGTACGTTGTGACCTCTAGCCACTTGAGGCGCGGAAAGCCAGACAAGATCAACAGGCCGTCCCGTATTGTAAGAGGCCGCGAAGTACCAACATGAAATTCCGCAGTGAGGGTGTGAGCGATTGGAAAGTTTAAAATGGCATGATCGATCCTTTGGAGATAGTCTCCCATGGACTGCCAATCTCTATCGGACCAGGACCAGAGAACGTTGAGATGGATTTGGTTGTCGCTTCCAAAACCCAGTATCCAGAGGGTGCATTGACGCCGTGCCCTGTCATCGTCCGAATTGTGCCCAAACTCTAGGTGAACACGGGAGATACTCTCCATGACTCCCACAAAAGAATCGGAGGCTGTAGGAGCCCATGTCTCATGGTCCCAGTCAGACAGGCATACGATGGAGATGGAGACAGTGGCAGGATAAATGATGCCCGCTAGGATGTTCTTTGTGAATTCGGGAATGGCATATTCGACGGTGAGCTTTCGTAGCCGACCTAAATTGACTGTTGTAGTGGGAGCCGACATCGGGAAGTTGATTAGTGAGAATGTGGCGCCCTCTTGAAATTTCAGATCGAGCAAATTCGGGCATCCCGCTAAAGTGGCATAAATCTCCCCGATTGTGGTATTTATTGAACTAACGCGCATAGAAAGCCGAGTTAGCAACAGATGGGGACTGCCTCCTATACACCAAGGACTAATGGAGGACGTATGAAGCTCCTGTAATGCAGGAAAACGTTGGTCAAAGAGCTCCAGGTTGAATATCTGACCATCGGGTGGACAGATGTTGACATCGAGATACCTCAGGCGAGGGACAGAGCGATCATGGAAAAATCGACATATGAACATGTATTGGGCTGCTGAGATGCGCTCCACGAGGAAGGTGTCCAGGCGTTTGAGATGAGGTAGTAGGAGATGGCAAGCCTCGTTAAGTGGACCACGATCAATGAGATGGAGGTTTGGAAGAAAATCCATCACGATTGTCAAGCGTGCGTTCCGCGACAGGGAGAGATAGTTGTCTGTTTGTTTCAAATTCTCCGGGGAGCAGTCATCGAGTTTGATGCGTGCCCATAAACGTGGAGTGTTCAATAAGACCCGCTCCCATGCTGGACAGACTTGCATCAAATCAGAAAGGAGTTCATGCCGAGGTATACGTCCCTGGGTTTCCTCCAACAAGCATTCGCAGATGATCTGAAGTGGTCTTCCCGGAAGGCGGGAAATGGGAGGAAGAGCGTCGACGTCCATACTGAAGATGGAAAAGGGATTGCGTTAACTTGAAGATGGCAGGTGTTTTATAGCGTTTTTACTTACAAGGCTGGTAATGCAGGGCGGAAGACAAAGAAAAGTGGGGTGGCGTGCTCTGGTCTCCCATGAGGCTGTGACCTGTGCACTTGCCTTTGTTCGGAAGAGATAGTGCATACTATCTTAGTGCAGGTTCTTTTGAGTGATACGTGCGACTATGAACCGTCACGAGTTCTCTATCTGAGCTGCGAGGTATGCAACGGGTCGATAGGAAGCGGAAATAAAGAGCGTTTTCAGCACGCACCAAAATAAATAACGCCGGGCACTCTGGAGAACGATCCATCAAACCCCCCATGGTTTCTGAAGGGATTGTTGAGCGATCTCGTATCGGCCCTTAAGCTGATGAATTGAGGAAACCAGGAGCCTTGGTGTTGACGAATAAATATAATCCAGCGTCCAAGACGAGCTCTTCCATTTGAAAGAAGTATAACAGCACGGACGTTGGCAGGAGGTCGGAAAAGCTGGTTTCAATGGCCAACGTCTTGAACTCTGGCAAAGTGGCACAGACTGAACGGCGGCTGTGAGATTAGCGCTGAAACCCGAAGCTGCCTATTTTGAGTGTATTGCCGACGCGTCGGCCCGAGTCTTGCGACTTACGCCTCTCATCTTGAAATTGTACGTGGAAAGTCTTGCGCCTCACACTGAATCTAATTCGAATGGTGCAGGTATAAATGTTCTAAATCATTGTGCACGACTGGCAAACAGTTCAATGTCTACGGCAAAATGTGCACACATACTGTCTAAACACCAACTACCGACCTTTTCTGCCTGGGGTCAGCGCTGTTTTTGAAACCACGAAGCGAACGTTCTTCGCAGCACTCGATGGTGTGTTTCCTCTTTTTTTGAAGCCCTTCGTGGAGCCATCCTCCCCATGGAGTTCCCCGTATTTTGACCTCGTCTCCTTGTCCCGAATGCATGACTTTGGCGTACTTGGGAGCTGCCTACCACTCGTTTCACCATCGAGGAAGCCGGAGTCCAATTGTTGGGAGATATCCATTGCCATCGCACACAGAATATCCAGTCTCATCGGCAAGTCCTGTTCCTTGCATTCCAAACTTCGCTCGGCTGCCAAGTCTGATCCTGAATCCCAGCCAAAGACATCCGCATTGTGCATCTTCAAATCACCCGCGTTCTCCTGCGGAACGTGTACTTTGTCCGAGACGTCCGGCTGGGTTTGGATTGAAGGCTCCTGCATACTCTGTGACAACGCAGATGTTGAAGCCTGTTCATCGTCGCGTTCAAACGCTAGATCATCGTCCATCCAACTTGCAACCTCCATCATCATCGCCTTTGTTTCTTTTCGCATGAGGATCGACTCGTCGCGCATCCTTTCTACTTCATTTTGGATGTAGTTGGTCTGCCGCTCCAGCTCTACAAACCTGGTATTCCGTTGGCTACAACTTGGCGTACGGGGTTGTCTACGCGGATGCATGGTGCCAGGTGTGTTGTGTTGCTTAGGGTGGCACAACAGAGATGAAGCATGACAGGAAGATATATAGCCCTGGTGTAGTTGTGTGGCCCATCACACTCTGGGGCCGGCTTTCCGAACAAACGAGCAGTGCATATTGCATTGTCGATCGCAGGCTCACTAACGGCCCTCTACTCGGGCTCCCAACATGAACGTCTTGCCACACCAGGTCACACCGCGCCACACGCTGCACCGGAAATCAACATCGCCTCTCATTGCTCTCATTAAACCTGTGTGGATAACGTGGATCTGCATGGCAACGGCGGATATTACTCGCCTTTCGATGACCTAAATCAAGGAAGCTGGCCACCTCATGCTGAGCCGATTCTTCATCCATAAAATGCGGTGGGCTATCTGCTTTACCCATAATCCCAGCCCCCAGTTGAACCCCCCCGCGACGACAACATGCCCGAAGCACTATGGTATCAGCCGCACGATACCATCCTCAGCCCCTTCCTTCGTCTTCCCTATGATGTGCACCACATGTTCCTCCGAATGCTGATCGTCGCACTTACGGACCCGGACCCGTACGTACCCTGGGATGGGTATAGGGATCTCCTCAATCTGATGAGCACCTGCAAAACGATGAGGAGATTCATGCTTGGGACTCCAAAGCTTTGGCGATACATCACCGTCAACGACTTCACACCCAACACGATCTCTCGGATCCAAGAGTACCTATCCGAACGTTCAAAGGGGGTAAAGCTGTTTGTTGCATTGAACCTCCACGGTCGACATAACCAGGATAGTCCCGTGCATGCGTTGGAGGAGGTTTGCGACATTCTCAGCCCCCATCTTCACCGCGTACAATCCTTCTTGGCATCCGGTCTCACAGTCGATCAAACGTCGGTCATCGCCCGCCTATTCAAAGGTGATGCCAAGTTCAGAAGCTCTTGTCTAGAGACTCTGGCGCTCATAGCCCGGGAGGAGGGCGGCGCCGAGGGAGACATACACCTCTATAGCAAGACGTTTCCTTGCCTGTGCCTACTGGAAGGGCCCAGCCGTACACGGTGTATCGAGGCATCTTTACATAAGAATTCATTGACTCGACTGTCTTTGGACTTTGGAATGGTCGACAGGGCCGCGTTGGACAGTATCTATGGCATGCTTCGAGAATGTCCCAACATGGAACAGCTGAGCTTGCAGGAATATTATCAGCAAACCACTGCCGACGACCTGTCCGTTGGTTCTGTGGCATTGCCTCGTCTAAAGCAGTTGACCATCACAGCCACGGAGCCGAGCGCCACAAGACATCTCCTGACGACGATTGCCTATCCCCCAACCGTGGCCATCAGCGTATCGTGGGATATATTGTACGACTCGCCCTACGATTGGATCCCGTTGGATTCGCCGTCTTTCAACGACATTCGGTTCAGCGTTGCGCGGATGGAAGTTGATATCAAGCACGAGCAAGACCAAGGCGACCCTTTGCTTTTGCTTGGGTGGCGCGCGCACATGAAGAACAGCGAGAAGCCGAGTCTCGACGTGGCGTGGGGTATCATCCATCCGGAAGGCAAGGTCGGAGACTACATCAACGACGACATGCTATCCTATTTCCTCAACGTCGGTACGCTAACGACGACGGTGGGCGCTGGAGTCCGAGTGGGACACTACCGGCATCTGATGGCAGATGACTGGCTGTGCATCCTGACTGGATTCCTGAGGCTCACCGAGTGGAACATCGAGGTGCCTGTCGAGGACTGCGCGGAGGTGACACATGAGATATGCCATGCTATCGCCGAATTCGCTGCATCGCCCTGCTTGCAGTCCATCCGCTTTCGTATCACCGAGGGCCCTCCGGCGACCGAGGCATCTGTCGCGACTTTGCACGAGCTCCTACATTATCTCACCGAGAGGTTGACGGCAAGGCCCGAGCGTGTCTTGCGTCAGTTCTTTGTAGATCCCAGATGGATCGACAGTGATCTCACGATGCGGAAATTGCAGGCATTGGAGCAACTGGGGATGGTGGTGGAGTCTCTCGAAAGCGAGTGCAGCCAGGGCGAGAC
This sequence comes from Hermanssonia centrifuga, assembly GCA_001913855.2. Lineage (NCBI taxonomy): Eukaryota > Fungi > Basidiomycota > Agaricomycetes > Polyporales > Meruliaceae > Hermanssonia > Hermanssonia centrifuga. The sequence continues at coordinate 28,979 of MLYV02000446.1, read as the reverse complement.
AGAATAAATTTATCTTTGTTGTACAAGTCAATGAACTATTCCATCCTAATAAAGCAAACTAAATACACGCATTATCTTACTGCGTCAATTCTTTGCAAGGGTCGACAGTGATCGGAAATTGCAGATTTCCTGGAAGCGAATAAATTTATTTTTGTTGTACAAGTCAAAAAAAAGTGTGCATTATACATCAGAACCAGGAGTGTCCGGATACAACTGCCACTTGTATGAGCAAGGACAGGGGAGAAAAAGAAGGGGGACACGGACCTTGCCAGGGTTGAACAGATTCAAGGGATCGATCGTCTTTTTGATGGTCTTCATGAGCTCCACGGTGCCTTCCCCCAGTTCTTCATACAAGTACTCGCGTTTGCCCATCCCGACGCCGTGTTCGCCCGTGCCTGCCCAGAGGTTGTTAATAAAAAAATTTAAAAAGCACATGTTGGACGCACAAGTGCCGTCGAGCCTGATCGCCCTCCTGACCATCCGATGCACGAGCTCTCTCGCCACCGCCAGCTCTTGGTCCGTCTTGAAGAGCAGCAGCGAGTGGAAATTTCCTGACGACGACCGATGAGAAAAGAACTGGGTGAGAGATGATATATTACCGTCTCCGACGTGCCCGACGATGGTCGAGACCAGCCCGGACTGCTCAATGTCCTTTTGCGTCTCGTACACCAACTCTGGCAGATTTGAAACGGGCACACAGACGTCTGTACTCCACCCGCGTGCGCCGTCGACCATGGCCAAGCCACTGGCGAGTGCGTTCTTTCTGTCCCTCCACATGACTTCCTTTTCCCTGTCCCCTCTGGCCTCTCTCCAGCCACTCGCTCCGTATTTTTCACAGATGGTCTTTACGATGGCGGCGGTCTCTGCGATGGAGCGGGGTGTGGGGCCTTGGAGTTTGAAGAAGAGCGAGTCGAGTTCCGGGTAGAGGAGGGGTGGGGTGGGGGAGGATGCGTGGTAGAGGTTCGTGCCGCGCATGAACGCGGCGTCGCATAGTTCCACGCATTCTGGGAATATGTGAATGGGAGGGCGGTCAAGGATGGAACGGGGGACGTACGGATACCGACACCCTGGTTCATGATTTCGATGACGGCCTCTGTGGCTTTGCGGACGTCTGGGAACTGGACAAAGGCGACGGAGGTGGGGAGGACGGGGGCGAGTCTGATGGTCACTGGACGGGACTGTCAGTGGTGTGGGACAAGTGGAGGTGAGAGAGAGACCTTCTGTGATGATGCCGAGGGTGCCTTCTGCGCCGATGAAGAGTTTTGTGGTGTCCCACCCTGCCGAGGACTTGCGGGACCGTCTGCGGGTCTTGATGACCTGTCCTGAGGGCAAGACGACGGTCTGCATATGGGTTAGAAATGAAAGGGGGAAAGGAGAGGGACGTACGACGTTCAGGAACCACTCTCCCTTTGCGGTGCCGTACCTGACCGCGTTTGCTACGAGGGGCGGATTAAGAATAGCTTGGGAGAGTGGGGAAGAGACGCACTGCCTGAGCACCCGGTGCTGGCCATTCCGCCGATGGTTGCGCTAGGGGCGGGGTCGATCTGCGGCAGATGAGCCAGCGGGCGAGGGCAGATGGATGGGGCTACTTGCGGGAAAGAAGAGCGGAATGCCCTTTTTCTTGAGGGTCTCGTTGATGTCCATCCAGCGTGCGCCAGGCTGACAGACCAGGTCAGAGTCGGCCTCTGCTGGCTGTTAGCGTGCTGGCAGTGAGAGGGGATTAGTGCGCACCGTGTATGGCGATGATCTTGTCCATGTCGGACATGTCTACACATATGGCGCCGACGGAGGGCTAGCGGAGGGTGAGAACGGAGAGGGAGAAAAGGGAGACGGGCTGACCGCTCTCCAATGGCCTTCGAGACTGGTTGCACCCGAGTAGGGGACGACGGGCATGCGGTACTTTTTTGCGATGTGCACGATGTGGACGACGTCCTCCGTGGAGGTGGGGTAGACGACGACGGTGGGGGGAGAGCCTGGACAAGGTAAGGCGAGTGTGGGGGAGACAACCTGCACGCACCTATGTGATGGTCGTTGTCTGAGAAGCCATGGACCTGCAGGTCGTCCTCGTCTGTGGAGACCCTCAAGACCCGGTGGAGGTCTTGGATGGCGCGCTGAAAGTCCCGAGGTGAGCCATAGGCAGAGTTGAACTGCACCCTGGGAGGAAGGAGCGAGTAGGAGAGTGCACTGCCGAGGACACAGCCAAAGACGAGAGCGGTGCTGCGAGAGGCCAACACCCGGCGACGGGCAAACAGTCGAAGCATTGATCTCTCTCTCCGCCCATCAATCGATTAAATACGGCGAGAGGCGCCATCAAAGAGGCGCCGAGTGTACAAGCTACTAGTACTACGGGTGGAGCTGGTGATGCAGAGCACGCTCCTACTATGTATTTGAGTTGACACTGGTATCAAAGAGTGATCCGCATATCTATTACCTCGAGTAAAGTTAGCGCCAACGGACGTAGAGGATCCTTGAACTGAATACAGTAGATAAGCCAACGGTATCACCAGGCTAGGATGTACATACTTCGAGCCTAGTGACTGAATCGACCAAATCCCCTGAATCTTGAATATTTGCACGTAAAAGAGGGGGTTGATCGCCACGCCTTTCACCGAGCCCTGGATCATGAGGGCCAGCGTTCGCTTTGATGACCTTTGGCAGAATCCATGCCCGTCGGGCGACCCCAAAGGCGCGAAGGAAAATACATTGGTCGTATTTCTGTCCATCCAGTGGCACGCCGGCATCGTCTTCAAGAGTCTGAGGTCCCCAATTTTCATACGTAAGAGGAGATTGGCATTGCCAAGTTCCCCACGACGCAGAGGCAGATGCGATGCTGGCAGCACCAAGTTCAAATCGTACCTGCTGTCCTTCCTTATTATGTTTGAATGCGAGCATGGAAAAGTCCGCCGTCATGTCGCAACCAGTCACGAACAGAAGGTCCTCGACGTCGATCCCGTGGTCGTGATCCGGACAATTCGCAAATTGAAACCAACTCTTGTAATGGGCAAGGATATACTTTCTGAACGTGCCAAGTTGCTGGGCATCGACACATCTCGTCTCGTACTTTGTTGCGAGGAGCGCACCCTCTGACACTGACGACTCGAATGAATATTCAAGTTTCGCCTTTGCCGAGGTTGGGAATATGGGCCTATTTTCTAAAATCAAATCGCGCGTACGCCTATCACAGTTAAGAAGACATACACGTTCTCCGCAGAGACACTAGCTTCTATTTGGGTCTCCTTGATGTGAGCCGATTTTAACACACCATTTCTACGCAGCCGAGATATTACTGGGCCGATACCGATCACTGTGGGTTCAAAATCGTTGGGCACATCGAGGCCAGGAACCCTCTCTCCTAAGGGATCGGCTGCATTGAACAGCAGCTGAAACCCACCGTAGCGCATGTAACCGACGTCTCCGATTCGCACTGGTTGAAAATGAGGAGCTGGTTCCCTATCCGTTCGAGTGTCACTGGCAGTGTCGAAGGATTGGAAGTAAGCTAGTTCGAATTCACCATAGTGCGAGACCAAACCCTAATACGCCCATTCCTCTAGAATAAATAGTCTGACATGTTAAGGGGAGCTTGGTGGACCACGCAATGTACATACTTTGCATAGATTTGATAATTGGGAGTGACTTGGAGTGATGGTTCTGTCATGCTGGGGGAACGAGGGTTATCCACCGGGATAATAAACGATATACAGCGCGGGGCTGTCCGCGAATAGCCTCAATCCCATATATATATATTTACTGGCTATCACCGGTTAGTACTGCCTGAAAGTCTCGAAGAGAAGAGGAGCGAGTCAGCCAAAAAATCGTGGGAACACGCCATCAAGATACTGCCAACGCTGCTTGCCATTTTGTCAACCGCAGCCACGTGAATTCTCAAGGATGAGTCGTGCAACCGTCGTCCATCGAGGACATAATGACTCAAAGTCTATACGAGTCCCTCGTCGCCAAATATACCCAGGATTTCGCAGAAAGACCGGCCGTATTACGAGAGCCTGCACAAGGGGGAGACGTCGTCCTGACGACAGGAACTACAGGTGGTCTGGGATGCCATATTCTTGTCCAACTTCTGTCGGATGATGCAGTCAAGACAGTCTATGCTCTCAATAGACCCTCAGCCGACCTAGTACGCCGGCACCAAGATGTTTTCCAAAGGAATGGGCTAGATCTCGAGTGGTTGAGGTCACCCAAGCTATGCCTCCTCGAAGGCACTCTTACTGAGCCAGCTCTTGGCCTTGATAACCCAACATATGCAAAGGTGGGCTGCCAGCGCCATATATATGTCGCCACGCCTATTTATCTTACCGCATAGATTCGAGACACAATCACTCATGTCATACACAACGGTATGTATTCAGCTCTACACACCATCACGCAACATGAACAGACTTTCTAGCTTGGAGAGTCAACTTCAACCAAAGCGTCGCCTCGTTCGACGGTCTTCTACGCGGCGTCCATGCTCTAGTCGACCTATGCATCTCTTCGCCACATAAGCGTTCCCCGCATTTCCTCTTCACAGGTTCAATGGGCGTGTTCATGAGTCCGTAGCTGCCCACCCTTTTTCTCGCTACCATGCTAACGTAGACATTGAAGCACCTAAATCTTCCGATCCCGTACTGGAAGAGCCAATCGACGACGTTAGCGTCGCGTCAGGCACCGGCTACTCGGAATCCAAGTGGATCGCAGAATGTATTCTCTCATTCGCATCCCAGAAGAAAGGCGTTCCTACTACCTGCGTCCGCGTGGGACAATTATGCGGTGGCCTCAGTGGATATTGGAAGGAGAAAGAATATTTTCCTTCAATTGTAAAATCCTCCCTGTATGCTGGCTGCTTGCCCAGCGCGGAAGGGGTTAGCGTCATTTCTCCCCGCTTTGATCTCCACATACTGACTATACCCCCTCCCAGGCCGTCTCCTGGATTCCATCCAACGACGCAGCTTTGGCACTGGTGCAGATGCGCGGATCTCACGAACCAATCCTCCATCTTGCCCATCCTAGACCCGTGGCATGGAACATTTTCCTTCAACGGATCGCCGAGAAGATGCAGGTCCCCCTGGTGTCTTACGACGTTTGGCTGGATGCTCTTCAACGATCCAAGAACCAGAGCAAACTGCCAGAGCTAGACCTCTTGCGTCAAAATCCAGCCCTGCGTTTGCTAGAGTTTTTTCGAACGGTGCAGAGAGGGGGGGATAGGGAGCCACTAGGAGGAGTCCGCACGGATGTCACAAAGGCGATGCGTGAAGCACCGTCCATCGACCTTCCGGAACTTGACGCGACGTGGGCAGACAGGTGGATAGATGGCTGGCAGAAAGCTGGCTTTATTCCTCGTTTCCGCACGGCGGCTAGTCGTTTGTAATAGCTTCGTCGTTAGGGATCACTAGATAACCTATAGGTGATGAGGGGCAACGCTGACTACGTTGCAACTTCTCATGCTATTGCGCACCCCTTGGCGGACAAATTTCAAGTTGGTGCAAGTACATAACGTGCGTCCTAAATACGAAATACGACCGCCGTCGAATGAACCCCAATCTTGATATCATCTTTCCGGTCCTGACACAACGAATCGAAGGCCAAATGTGAACGACGCCTCCTGCGGAGGTGGGGTAGGCGACGACGGCGTGAAAAGAGACTGAATAGTAAAAGGTAAGACAAGACTGGTGAAGAGGGAGATAAAGGGGACGCACCTAGGTGGTCATCCATAGAGATCCTGGCACCCTTTCCGCCTGCAAAAACAGGGTGGCGCACTGGGTGGCGCGCAAAAGATCTCGAAGCGAGTCACAGTAGGAGCTAGGAGAGGAATGGACTGCATTGCCGACTGCGAAGACGAGAGAGATCTAGGTGCGCAACACCCAGCAAACAATGTCCGGATATTGCCGACGCGTCTCTTGCTTTTAAGCTCTTGGCCCAAGATAAACTTCCTGTCTAGTTCCTGCGAGACCAATGATGATAGTCTTCTAAGCCTGTGTGCCTTACCATTTATTATATCGCTCCATCATCGCCAAACCCCTCTTGTTGACTGATACCCGGTGCGTTCCTTGAGCCCTAGTGACTATAAATCACTCGTGAGGCGCAAATGCGTCAAGGAGTGCGCCCCGGGGACGATCAACGGTTAACACCTAGATACAGCGAATGAATTGAAAGTCTTCATAGTATGTTGAATAGCCGGCGTCTTCGTCTACCCTGTCGGCGGTCTCGCCGGAAATTGGAACACAAACTAGAGCGTCGTGACCATATTTCGTTTCGTACTCGTCCCACTTCGAGGAATCATAGGCACCAGTGTTAGGTCAGGCAATCAAATGAGCAAGTCCGAGTCGGGACTTTTGAATGTGGTTATAGAATGCGTATTCCGACTCGGACCTGCAAGGTTCGCAATGACAAGCGAGGGGAGACGAATATGCATTGATACTGTTCCACTGCTCGTTTTGGAGCTGCCGCATAGTCCTCAAGATGGGTAGTAGCGTTCGCCAATCCCCTGTTTTTAGGGTTCAAATTTGCTTTGGAAAACAGTCGATATTCCTCGCAGGGGGTTGTGCTGACGAAGGCGGCCAAATGTTGTGAGCCGCCCCCATTGAATGACTGGCGTTTCTGGAGTTCGAGACGCCAGAAGAGCGGGAAAGATATCATTGAGTACGCATGCCATAGGTTGTCCTGGACAAGGCCGGACAAGGCGAGGGCAACCTGCTTGAACATTGATCTTCTGAGGGGTCGAAAGTGAGATATCGAACGTGGACGCCTTTGGGACGAGGTTGACCCTGAAATGCCAGTTGGGTCGAGCACTATAAAGAGTTTATGCTTGCGCTCTCCATTTCTTCCCAAGACCTTGTATCACATAGTGTTAGCACCGCTCAAACACTATAATGCATATCCTTCATTACCTAGTCGCCTTTGCCTTCATAGCCCGTGTCTGCTGCGGGATTATCTCTTTCGAACCCAAGGATGAAGACTCCTCCTTGATCGCTACCGCCCGCGACAGCTCTTCATCCACGGTTGGGGCCATCGATTCGTCTTCCAACTCTCTTTCCCTTCGCTCTTCCGACAGCTCCCTCGCCACCATTACCTGGACCTTTGGGGGCAACAAGCTCCTACACTTAGCCGTGTTCATCGTAAACAGCTTTGTTGTAGCTGGTGTTTGTGCTGCTACCGGAGCGATCAGCTGCGCTATTGCGGCTGCATATGCCGTGTTCACATCCTTCTTCACTAAATGGGTCTTTACCGGTCGCTCTGACAATTTCGATGTCAGCGATTTGGGCGCGGATAGCGAGATGTACCTTACCCTTCCCCCCACCCCTGAAAAGACCCACGTTCAGCGTCTTAGCACCGAACTCGAGCCAGGTATTTGGCACACCATCGGGCACATGCGTGTCGGGATCTTCAACCACTCTTTGCACTACTACAACCACGGCTCCAATATCCACACTCTTCGTGCATGGCAGAGGAACCTTGTGTTGAACGGGACAGAGGAGGGCGATGGAAAGCGTGCTGAGAATGATAATGACGGAACGGTGATCGATTACAATTGGCAGAGCACCAATGAGCAATCCTACGATGACTTCCACAGCTCCTCCGATTCCACCAGTTACTTCGCGGCGAACTCCATGGGCTATATGATTGACATCGCGTCAGGCATCGCTGCATGTGCCGATTTTGCGGATCAGGATGGAGACATGGTCGAAGCCGTTGTGACCATTGGATGGAATGATCAGCCGTTTCAGTGGACCGAGCCGGGCGAGTTCCAGGCGGCTCTCGCCTCCTGTAACGGCATATAGGCATGCTTTCAACAGTGCGATCCGCAAGGTATAACTACTGGACGGTTAATTGGCCATTTTCCGTCGCAAAATTAGGGAGATACTCACAACTTATGTTTGATTAGGGAAGAGCTCTAGTAGCGTAGTTCATCCTTCTCTTTATTTTCCATTATGCATGCCCTTACAGTTATTCCTCGAGTGCCGAATTTCCGGATATGAATCGAGATGATGTATATCTAGTAGTGGGCCTGACGGGTCGTTATGTAGTCCAAGTCTTTTCTTCCTGACGCCGAATACCAGAAGATTTCATGGCAGAGTGTCAACGATGGCGCGAATGTAGTTTCGAAGCCTGATGCATAACATACCAAAAATATTTTCGATCTCCAATTCGAGCACTATAGGGAGTCCGTCACACAACAAAGTGGTAGAAGGCGAGCCTGGGAGAGAAAGCGCCGGCGATGCAAATTGAGCGCCCCGCCTTACATGCACAAGTGCCGCCCTCTGTGGTCATAGCGCCCGAAGTTATACAGTTGGCATGACATTCAATCTCGATGGTTATTACGAGAGTTGTTGAAGGTAGTAACACACTCCGGATCCAATACAATACATCGCTGACCTCACGACCCGTCAGGACGCCATTACCTGAGCTTCAAGATCTCCGAAATGGGCTTATTAGAAGCATTTTGCAACCAATTTTTTCTTGCAGTCAGCGGAGTCCGTGGTACGGGTGATAGATTCTCATTTTCATCTGGGTTCTCCTTGTGATCGTCTTGACACTTGCCATTGCCTATAGATCTTGCAGGTGAATGACGTGTGAGGCAGTTGTGTGGTTCGTAAGCCGCCACTAAATTGTGCGCATACGGTTAACATATAAATCGCTAGTAAGCTACGAGAGTTCCTACCGAGTACTCCATGTACTTTGGAGCAGGTGATAACCTACGCAAGAACACCCATAATGCCGTGAGTCACGAGCCAAGTTTTCGGGAGTGCAACGATTTCTTACCTTGACCAGCCCCTGACGAACTAGAGTATAGTCCCTATCATGGACTAAAGCAATTTCGGCGTGTGAATTCTGGGCAAGAAAAGGCTCAGTAGGTCTGAAGACATTGTAAAAGACCTTGGCAAATACCTCAAGCAAATATTGAGCTAATGGTTTTAGAGGATCCTCGAACTAGGTCACAGAGGACCCTTAACTTGAATTCGTATAGCTACATGGGAATGGTAGATACCTACCTCAACGAAGTCTATAGCAGCGACCGTATCTTCTTCGGCACTGTCTGCGGGTAGCTCGGGTGTATAAGGAATGTTTAGTTGAATGGGTGTATGTTGCTTCATATCGTCGTTCCAGTCCAAGGATAAATCCATGTTCTGAGAAGTACCTGCACCGACAAAGAACGGGTGTTCATCATGTCTTCTACCAGAGCCTAGGTCATGGGGTCCTGCGCCTGCCTTGATGACCTTGGGGAGAAGCTTGGCACGGCGATACACCCTAAAGGCGCGAAGGAAAACACACTGATTGTGTTTTAATGGCGTCTTCCCTGCATTATCATTTCCTTCACAAACAACATTCTCCATCACATGATCCTGAGGTCCCCAGCTGTCATATACAATCGGGAATTGGCACTGCCATTTCCCCCATGACGCAGAAGTGGACGCAATGTTTTGAATCCCGGCCTCGAAGCGCACCTCCCGACGCCGGTCGTTCTGGGTGAACGCGAGCATTGCGTAGTCTGCTGTCATATCGCAACCGGTGACGAGAAGAAGGTCTTCAACGTCAATCCCATGACCCTGGTCATTTGCGAATCGGACCCAAGACTTGTAATAGTGGCATATGTATTTTTCGAACGTGCCGAGACGTTGAGCATTCGAGCATTTCGTGTCATATTTGGTCACCAGTATAGCACCCTCCGAAACAGAAGACTCGAATGAGTAATTGGCTCCAGCGGAGACCACATTCATAGGTCTAAGTTGCCATCAACGTCACTCAGAATCCTAGAGAGACAAAGCACGTACATGTTATCCAATGAGATATTAGCATGTAAGCACCGAGTCTCTATATGCGCCGACTTTTGTACTCCAGGTTTCCTCCTCCTTGTGACGGTCGGTCCGACGAGTAGAGGTTCAAAATTTACGGGAACATCTTGCCCAAGCACTCTGTCTCCAAGAGGGTCTGTCGCATTAAACAGCAGCTGGAATCCTCCGTAGCGCATATAACCGACATCTCCGATCCTAACCGGTTGAAAATGAGGAGCTGGATCCCTATAGAGGGTATTGAGAATATTTCTCGACATTTAGGTAGCCTCAATGGTACCATTGTGCGAGGCCGAATCCCAATACGGCCATCTGACTGAGATGGTGTTCATCAACGTCAGACGAAGTACAGGTCTGACACTTACTTTGCGTAGAGCTGGTAGTCCGCGTGGTTTAAGGGTGGCATGTTGGGGAAGAGGGGACTCGTCTCGGAAAGAAAAACGCTTTAAACCTCTTGGAGTGGCTATGTGTTGCGAGGCTATGCTCTGCCACGGGAGACTTGACAGCTATGTACGGCAGGCACAGCCTCAAAACCGAGTAAGTATGGAGTGTTCATGGTAGATTCGCTCCCATCTTTATGTCGTCGTCTCATTTAAGAAGGACACCGCAGCCATGGTGTCAATCAATGCAGTGCGACTCCGCGTGTGTTAGAAAGCTTGAAGCTGTGAAACTGATGAGTGCTGCTCAGCTCAGCGTATATTGCAGTACAGAATTCCACATACCACAGGCTGCCTCTCGCTGTGTTAAGTTTATCGCCTGGCAGAAGAACGGAAAATCTAGCGCCAAATTCTGCTAGTATAGCGCTAATGTCGGACTTCCCGGCCCGCACGATAATCGGTGACTACGACTCCGAGTCTCTCTGACTCTGACATGCGACTGCTTCATATTAGACAAATGTCAAACCTCTCTTTTCGTCTTTCTCGCTCTCTAGAGTCTACCAGTCGACCGCCGTTCGTCTTTCCGCTGTCTCTCGTAGCTCCCGTTTTCATCTGAACGCAGTCTCCAGCATCTCACAAGCATACCGATGGGCTGAATCATATAAGCCAGCTATTGGTAGACCTATCTTGGACGTATCTCAAGGAGTGCCGGGTATATCGCCTCCCAAAGCATTGCTTGACGCAATAGCGATCGCAAGTTCAGATCCTTCGAATTGCGGCTACGTTGCAAATGAAGGAGACCCAGGACTCCGGCAGGCTTTAGTGCAGGAGATGAAGGACATATACGGGGACGATACGGATGTGACCTTGAATGATGTCTTCATTACGGCCGGTTGCAACCTCGCGTTTACCGCGGCTATAGTGACTGTAGCTGAGAGAGGTGATGAAGTGATCCTGCCAGTCCCATGGTAAGCCTCAAAGACATTGAAGAAACAAGTCTGTCGTTGACGACCTTTCAGGTACTTCAATCATGAGTGATTCATTTGCCGGGATTGACTTGTATGCCTACTTACGGTAACATCCAGAATGACCCTCACAATGCTCGGTATCAAACCCGTGCGGCTCCAAACTTTTCCCGAAACTGCATTCCAGCCATCGGTTGACGACTGCAGGAAGCTTATAACGCCCCAAACCCGAGCAATAGTTTTAGTCACACCAAATAATCCGGTATGTCACTTCCCTTTCATTTCGCATGCGGCAAAACACTCACCTATCTCTTTAGACTGGGGCAATTTACCCACCGGACCTGATAGCTTCCTTCGCTGCTCTAGCATATGAGCATTCCCTCCCGCTCATCATTGATGAAACCTATCGAGATTTCCTCATCGCTGGGCCATCGCATCATCTCTTTTCAAAGCCCTCGCGCTCATGCATTTCCCCGGAGCCTTCCCCCGCTCTTCCAAGCTCTTGGAATTGGCGTTCTACTTTCATCCATTTATTTTCCTTTTCCAAATCATATTGCATACCTGGCCACCGCCTCGGAGCTATAGTAACCTCCTCTGAGCTCTCCCCCATCCTCAACACTGCATTAGACAACATTCAAATCTGCGCCCCTCGTCCACCTCAAAGTGCCTTAGCCCCTCTTCTTCCTGCCCTCCGTCCCTTTGTTCGTTCTCACGCACTCGCGATCGAAGCGCGGCACAAGCTCTTCAAAGCGCATCTACCGAAAAGGTGGCACATCGGCAGCCAAGGCGCGTTTTACGCTTTCGTACGGCATCCGTTCAAGGATGTCGATGCTGCGGATGTGAGCCGTAGGCTGGCAGGAGAGATTGGCGTGATCTGCCTGCCTGCAGGGTTCTTTGGTCCTGGTGAGGGTGGACGGGCGCTTGGGGAGATGGGGAGATGGATCAGATTCTCGGTCGCGAATGTGGACGACGAGAAAATCAAGAGAGTCTGCGAGAGATTAGGAGAATGCGAAACTGCGTTTGGATGGGAATTAGATGAGTAGCTTTAAATACAAACGAATCTGCGTTTTATATAGATACATGGGGTAGATCTATACATGGCTGTTCACTGCTCTATCCTGCCTTGCACCTTAAAATCTGCCAGATAGCGACGATACACGAAGGAACACCGATACAAGTGCTGATGATCGCAACTTTGTCGCCAGTCGAGAGGCCACCTCCAGAGTTCGAAGAGCTCGTGGTGGTATCTGTTACAATATAGTTGGTCGGTTACATACCAAAGGTGGCACGAAGCGACCAGTACTCACCGGACCCCGAGGTAGGAGAATTTGCTGAAGAAAAACATCAGTAACAGGGCGCGAATCAAAGTCAGTATCTTACTTGGACTTGAAGTCGGGCTTGGAGAATTATTTGCGTCATTAGAGATGCAAACTATAGCGCCACCAGTTTCGCTGCACGTCTCGTCTGGATCTACAACCGGGAACGATGACTCTCACACATGGTTCAAAACAAAGTCAAAAAGGACGCACTACAGCACCAATCCGCTGCACTGTCGCAAGCCACGGTCTGACCAGTTGTACATGTCGCAGTCATCGTGCTTTCATCGCAAGCGGCGCCATTCCTGCAGCATCCCGTCACCCCGTCGACGTCGGCACAGCTCCACCTATACAAGTCCAATTTAGTCACGTAGAGCTTAGATGTTTAGGATATGTATACCCGTTGGGACAGCAACTCTCGCCACCACAGCACCCACCCCCGGATTCACAACACCACCCAGAGGAACATAGTGAGAAACCTTGTGGGCATGAAGTCTGGCGAGTGAAGAGGAACCTGAATGTAGGATCATATGCCGGAGACATAGCTGGTCCAATTGGCATGAAATCGGGGTTCCCCCATATCGCTTGAGTGGCGAGACGATGACCACGGGGGAGTGTGAGATTTCCTCGGGCACACGTTGGGACCACTACCGCTACAAGCCAAAGCAGGACGACAAAAAGAGCGTGAAACATGGGTTACCTGGAATCTCGTCCAGATGTGAGCAAGTATAAGTCTCAAGCCAGATAAATACATACCAAGTCTGAGACGTTATTGTACCTTTCGTGAGTTGGGTAGACTTCACCCAGAGAAGATATGATATTTGAAGGCGGCTGAGGCTTGCCTTGCAGTGCCTGAAACGTAATAACGACGTCTGGACTGAAACATACAGTATCATCGTGGCTGCTTTTGTCCATAAACTTCATATTCAGATGAATGGAATGGAAACAGCTAGGGCCTTCTCCCAACAGAACTCGCGAATCAAGTGATGGAAAGGGTCTTCCAGAATGAATTGGTGGCGGCCTGCCGTGTTCTTATCGCGATAGATCATATACCGCCCAGTGTCAGAATCACGTTGATCCAGTCTACCGAAGTCAATCCAGCCGCCATATAACCTCGTGCCAGGGGGCAGGACATTCATACATGGAACACAATTGGCGGGAGTGAACTGATAAAGGAATGGTAGAATTTCGGACATAATGCTTCGCTGATGCAATGTATACATTTTTGGGGAGTGTTGGAAGCAAACGGGGATGTGAGAGATAAACCCAAGCTGTGAGGACCTCTAGCGGTAAAAAAAAACACGTTGCATCCTGACCCCCTTCGCAAAACGTCCACCGGTCCGTCACTTGCCGCGACGACGTAGAAATCTCCACACCGCGATGAACCCTGCAATGACTGCAGGGACGGCGACGGCAAAGGCGACTCCTATCTCTATCTTTTGCTGCTTGGAAAGGCCTCCTGACCCAGAGTCGTCTCGGGCGGTAAGAACGACATCGCTAGTCGTAACTTCGATCCCTGCATTGCATAACGTGAACACAGAGAATCCAGCTTGAAAAATAAAAGCATACCGAGCACAGTAGGACGTTCTGCAGCATTAGCCAAACAAAGGCCGGTAAACATGAACAGCTGGAGGATAAAATGGAGCAATTGTAACATATTCTAGTGAAGATCATTTATGTCAACAATAGTGTCAAAGCAAAATCTAAGAGGATCAGGAGCGTACCAGGAAGTTTGCCTTCAGCTGCGCTAAACACCTGCACAGAACCGGTTGTATATACCACTAAGAAGGGGCCGCTGGATAGAGACCCTGGGCCCCATGACCTGTGCTAGTAGACCCTGGATTTCTGGCCTCAAGCATGGAGGGCTGCTTCCAACGAGGATGAACCCTTTCCGCCTCATGCCCACCGTGGATCAGTTGCTTCCAAGGCTTGATACTAGATGAATCATGTAGTGAGATGTTGAAACTGTTCGCTGTCTGACAAGCTGGGAAGTTGTCGCCGCACGTATACAATATAACCTGTTGAGAGCAAGGCGATCCATTGCTTTCACCATGGAGGTACCTGTATTGTGCGGAACTCGCAGCGTCAAGCCGACAGTAGAGAGCAAGCCTAACTCTGCACGGATTGATAGATCGATGATTCTGTAGCGCCTGGATCACCTCGGCGGTCCAGATATACCAAGGCCGGCCCGCATGCTTCCGCTTGTTTTGTCTTGGAGTTAGGATCAGTGTTCGGAGGAGGAGGAATAGGAGTAGGATTTTTTCGGAGTAAAGCACTTTGCTGGACAAAAAGTATGCATGCTGAAGATAAGAAAAATGTCAGCCGTGCTAAAGCAGAAGTAAGGTTTCCGCGGGCGTTCCCTAGTAATATTGAATAAATGATTACAAGCTTTGCCAATCATAGGCTCAAAATGATATCGCAATTTTATTGGTGAGTGGAGTATCTCTTCTACGTGAAGCAGTGTGCAGCCCTGTCCGTCATGTTGTACATTATTTCCTACTTAAATCTTGCAATCGAACATATTTACTGTAATTCCCGCGCATTGCGAGCAATTCTTCATGAGTGCCCGCTTCGCTAACTGCACCACCTTGAATGAAAAAGCTACGAATGGTTTTGAGTAAATTTATTCAGGAAAGAGCCCCATGACTCACATGCGATCGGCGTTCTGCGTCGTAGACAATCTATGAGCAATTGCAATTGTGGTCCTGCCCTTCGCGGCTTGATCGAGGGCACTTTGGACCACTTTCTCCGAAGTCGAGTCTAAAGCAGAGGTCGCCTAGTTTCATTAAAGTAATGAGGAGAATCAGGGAGTTGATAGAAAGCCTAAAGATAACAGAACCGCCCACCTCGTCTAACAACAGTACTTTGGGATTTCGAATCAGTGCACGGGCGATAGCGATACGTTCTATAGTTTCCATTAGCGGAACTGAGACCACTCCTGCAAGAGGCGAACATACGCTTCTGACCGCCGGACAACTGGGAACCCTTCCCACCCACTTGAGTTTCGAAGCCACTGTAATACATTCAAGATATTTATGGTCAATCTGGCATTTCATGCTAACGTTCCTTAAACCACTTACTCAGGCAGTGAGTTTATGAAGTCCAATATGTTAGCGTTACGACAAGCTTCTTCGATCTCTTCTTGTGTCACCTGCCATGAAGGCTTCGCCGCCCCAAGTAAAACATTAAATCTGATTGTTCCAGCATAGAGAGTCTAATAAATATCGTCAATAACATTCAATTCGTAGGTATGATAAAACCTACAGGTTCTTGAGATACTAGAGAAATGTGCTTCCTATATTCCGATACTGTCAACTCAGAGATAGGCTGTTCGTCAAGCTTTTAATGATGAAGGATTAGTACACCCTATATTAACGAGCAGGAAACTAGTACTCACATAAATGGAGCCATCCGAAGGATCATAAAACCGTTCGATAAGTTGAATTCTGAGATCATATTTCTGTCAACTGTATAACCGAGGAGACCCAAGCGACCTACATTGTACTCTTCCCGCAGCCGCTTTCTCCTACCAATGCGACATACGTCCCCGGTTCAACCGTTAGATCAAGTTTGCGAAGCACTCGAACACCAGGACGAGTAGGATAACAGAACTGAACATTCTCAAAGCGGACCCTTCCCCGGAGGTCCTCTGGTATCCTGCCGCTTTTCGACTGTGCATCAATTTCAGGTTTTGAATCCAAAAGGTCGATGATGTCTGAGGCCGCGGCGGTTGCCGAGGACATGTCTGGAACATACATCAGGCCGTTCCCGATTTGAATGGCGGCAAAGGTTGTGCTCTACTTTACTGGGATTAGCATCAAGATTAGGAGGTGGAAAGGAGTGGAACGGACCATTAATACTACGAAGAATTGGAAGGGTGTATACTCTTGTGACGCTACCAGTCTGGATCCGTACCAGAAGATAAGTGCGATCACATAAAACACCATGCATTGGGATAGCGCAAAGAGGAGATTGCTCCACAGAGCCGTCCTGATTGAGTTTTTCACGGGTTCCCCTAGACTCTTAGAGTATGTTGTCAAACAATCTCGTTCCCTAGTTAACGATGCCACAGTGCGGATCGCCCCTGCCGCTTCACAAGCCAGCTGAGCAGATGAATCATGAGATTTCTTGTTCTTCTGGTCTTTTGAGACGACAATGCGCTAAGGATAGGATTATCAGTAACTTGGTGATATGCTGTTGTGATAGTGCACATACCAAGCGGATGTATCCAGCAGATATTAAAAATGGGATACAAGCAATCGCGACTAATCCGAGTTTCCAACCAAACCCGAGACCTATAGCTAAGCCTACAACCAGAGTAGCAGTACCCTGGATGATGCTACATAGAAATAAGCCAGCTTCGCCTGGACTCTGATTGGAGGTAGACTCACGCCCCAAGCATTACGCCCGCCAAGACTTCGATCTTCTCGGGTTTATCACTCAGGCTAGACGTCAGTGCCCCAGCCTGAAGACAAAGGTGAGGATTTTTCAGGCAGAAGGAAGGATACGTACGCTATTCTCGTCTTTATCGAAGAATGCAACTGACACAAATGTTGTTACGTGGGGAACGATCGAATTGCGCAAATGACTCACTGTCTTGCCGCAAGATCGCTCTAAAGCTAAGCTTGCATAACTTCGCTGTGAGATCTGACGCAGATTTCCCAAAGAAGCTGTTCATACAACCGCCTACGGCTGTGGCAAGTATTCCTATCAGAAACAGCCTGCATGGCAGCACCCCACCTCAGCCATGCGCGAAGAACAACAGACAACATCCTTACCACAAGGCATTACGATCGCCGTCATGGCGTCGCTGACGGGGGTCAGGTTCTGAGAAGCTATTGATTGAGTTGCCTAAAAGAAATATCAGTAGAAAGACTTGCAGTTTTCAAACGCGATTACATACCGAAGACGATACCAAAAGCAGGATAAACCGCGCCATTGACTTTGGGGCCAAGTGTCATTACTGATCCATCTATTGAGGAAACTTCAACTTACGGCAGGCAGCAACGCCCCCAATTAGATATCTTAGCCAATTGTCGCGGTTAATAGCCCCCATTCGTTTGAAGAGATATGGGAGAGAGTACTGGGGTTTCAAGCTGGAGTCCTCCCGCATGGGTCGGAGTTTGCTGCCAAGAGGACGGTTTGTTTGAATGCGCCCTGGAGGAGTCTCGCCTTTAGGCTCATCGGCAAAGCCTTCCGAAGCAATATCCTCAGGGTTCCTGATAGAGTCGGTGGTCTCCATTGTATCTGCTTGCTCTGTATCCGTTTCGCGTAGCTTCTGTGCTTCTACCAGCAGCGAATAGGGTCCAGTCTCATCGAGTAATAATTGACGATGAGTCCCAGACTCTAGAACTTGACCGTCACCCATGACATAAATGCAGTCGGCATCTTTAATGGTCGACAGTCGATGTGCGATTGTGATGGTAGTCCTGCCTGGATAATTAGTGTTAAACCAACCAATAATCGCAGGTTGTATACAACCCTACCTGCAGCAGCCTTGTCTAGAGCATCTTGGACGACATCCTCGCTCTGAGTGTCCAACGCACTTGTTGCCTCGTCGAGCAGTAGGATACGAGGGTCAGATACTATGGCACGTGCGATAGCAATTCTCTGCTTCTGGCCACCGGATAACTGGAGTCCACGCTCTCCTACCAGGGAATCGTATCCAAGGGGAAGTTTGGAGATGAAGGTATCAGCATTTGCCTTAACACACGCTTCCTTAATCAATGTCATCTTCTTATCGTCTGAGGCCTGCTCCCACTTCGTGCCGATAAGACCGTAGGCTACGTTATCCTTTACGGTGGTAGAGAAGAGTGTTGGTTCCTGTGAAACGAGCCCGATTTGCGAACGCAGCCATCGGATATTAAGTTCGCGTAAATCAATACCGTCAAGCTTGATGGCGCCAGCCAATGGGTCATAGAACCGTTCGACCAGTGAGATTACGGTGGATTTTCCCGATCCGGATGCTCCAACAAGAGCCACAGTTGTGCCTGCGGGGAAGGTGATAGATAGGTTGTTAAGTATAGGGACATCGGGACGTGAGGGATAGTTGAACTGGATGTCTTCAAGGGTAATCTCGCCGACGCAGGTATCAGGTTTCAAGCCAGCCTCAGAATACGAATCAATAATAGGAACTCGATCGATGGTCTCGTAAAGTTTCGCTGCTGCTCCCTGCGCATGGGTAATGGCTGAAATTTGTCAATAAAATATTCCGTATTCCAAAAGAAGACCTTTACCTTGTAATTCAGGCGCCAATAGTGCGAGGGAAAACGAACCAACAAGTATTGCATCAAAGACATTAACCACAGCTCCGGGAGTAACTGCATAGTAGGTTCAGCAAGAATATAAACACTCGAAAAAGTTAATCACCATACTTTCTCCTTTGTTGATGAGCGTGGTGCCGAAGCTAAACGCTGGGGTCCATAGTTAACGGCTGAGGCTAGGAATCATCATATATGCTCTCACCAAGGGCATACCCGGAGTAAATCACAAATAACAATACAGCCATCCCTCCTCCTTGCCAGATAGCCGACTTCAAAGAAATGGCGCGGGACTTGTCTATGGGACCATCGTACACGTCGGCCAACGTTTCTTGGGTGCCAAATGCGTGAGCAGTCCGCACGGTAGAGATAACTTCTTCAGCGATGCTTCCTGCAGCAGCCGAATACTTTAGGGAAATCCTATGAGAATGGTCAGCGGGGATGTCATGTATATTTGTAATTGAATATTTCACTGTTTATATCTTGAAATGAAGTAGTTCATGAAAGCTCCTGCAATGGCGATGGCTGGAATCATTGAGGACAAAGCAAGAGCCAACCGCCAAGAGCGAATATACGCTAGGATCATTCCTGTAAAGAACGAGGACACAAAGCTGGCCGAAAGGGCAACTTTCTCCGAAGTGCCCTGCTGCACCAGATCTGAGTAGAATGCAGGAGTTGATCAAGGAGACGTCAGTCGATAACCAACGGTATACATACGCGTGTCCGTTCGGATCCGTGTTGTAACTTCACCGGCACCCACGTTATCAAAATAGGCAACGTCTTGACGAAGGATCGCCTCGAGGTATCGTTCCCGCAGACGCATCGCGTTGACCTCTCCGGTGTACGACCAGGTGTACATGTACAAAAAGGTACATACAAATGATCCAAGACCTAGAATATATTCAATGGAACGTCCGAAATCAGAACTATGAATTTCATACCCATATACACTAGGTATGATGCATCTAGAGCGGAGACGTGGCGAAACCTCGCAGCAGCGATAGGTAGTTCTTCTTGCGCGTTGGTATCGCCCATTTGCGCGAGGGCAAGTACAGTTCCAAAGGTGACAAAGGCCTGGACCAAATTGCCAAAAAGCAGAGACATTAATGGCTAATCAATACATCTAATCAGCCCCCAGTCCTGATATTAATGACATGCATACCAAAGCAGAACCACTTGCCGCCGCCGCGACTAAGCCGACTGCGTTTAATGCTACTTCTAGTTTGGTGGCGAATCTGCACCAAGGTCAGTCCTGTGTGATATATACAACAGATTACGACATACCGGAACAGACTCATGAAAGGCACAGGTTTCAACTCGGGGGCAGAGATGGTTGGCTTCTCGTCACAGTTATCGTTACTATCAATTTCCCGCCTAATGCCTCCATCGCGGTGACTGCTGGGGAGCACGGGCAATATTTCAGGATCTGGGTCCTTTATTTCGAACCCAGCATCCACCTTGGACGACATGTAAAGAGAACAGCGAGATGGTTAGCGTTCTTCCAATGGGTGGATGCTGCGTATATAAGAGCGTTGAACATTGAATAGACGCCAGGCGAAAGAGAGACGTGGACGTGCCGTGCCGTGTGATCTGCCACGAAGATACATGACTCGGGACTACGCAATGTACGGCTCCGCACATATCGATAGGTATCAATGCGACAATCTGCAATGTAGCCGCCGGATTGGCGTCTGTAATAACGACGGTTTGGGGGAAATCTTTGGACGCTTTGTCGTTGGTCTTAAAAATCGCAGCCTCCGGAGGCTTCAGGAGCCTCGCCTGCGTACAACAGTTAGATCCAAAATGTTCAGTGGGGGCTAGAGTCGGGGAATGTATACCCGTTTCGTCTTTTAAGTGGTGGTCATGCCAATCTATCACGAGAGGGAGCCAAAGCCTTTACATACTACACAAAACATAGCCCTAGGTAAGGGTTAAGGGAATAGAATATGATATTGGTCCATATGAGAGCTAAGAGAAGTGCCATGAGACGCATATGCTGCATAGATATACGGATAACTCACCGATGGCTCACTACAGCCTGCTTCTGCACAATATATTGCAATAAAGCCGGAGCCCGTCCCTTGATTGTCTCCGACACCTTTGTCTTCTTCTTCTCACCGTCTTCAATCTCTTGAAACCGCCGTAGCTTCCAAATCACAACACCCATCTCTGCAGTCGATTCATACAGGGCTACTTTCTCCTCCGGATCCCACGTTTGCGTGCCGTATATATTCACTTTTCTGTTGAAGAGTCCAAAAATAATAGGTATTGCTTCTTGTAAGTGAAAGAATCGTCGAGACAGGAGTCGTCCACCAGGGGCGAATTGTTGTCCAGCTGGGATGGTACGCACGCTGGATTCAGAGAGGGGTGCGTCGCCAGGGGTACATATCATGTCGGACTTGTCGGTCTGCAGCGTAAAGCCTGAGCATAGTCCTGAGAGGCGGACAACGCGCTCCATTCCATCTGCGTCTCCGAGGACTTTGAAGACCTCGTCCAGCGGGTGATCTATGACAACGGAGTAGTTGGTGAAGATGTTATATCTGGGCGCGTCAGAGTTTGTTATCGGAGCAGAAGACGATGCATTATCGTGGGTAGGATGTTCCAGGGCATCGTCGCGGGTATCGGACATGGCTGCTGGATCCAAAGAGGTAGGGAGTCAAGCGCCTCAACGACGGGAGTAGCCATATGCGGGAGGCGCACGTCCTAGAATGGAAACGCGCTTTCCCCTTCCATTCTTACCACCACCATCATGTCAAGCCCAGCCGCCAACATGAGCGCTGCAAAGTTCTCTACTACTCGCCCCACCACCTAGTTCTCGCCGTGAAGCATGCAGAGAGCTTGCGCAGTACTCGCGGCTGCTACAGCGAACCACCTCGCTCTTTCCTTTCCGTTGCCAGATCTCACAGTCTGGGAGGCAGCGACGGCGAAGCAGCTAAACGTGTATAAACTCACCTCAGGAGGTACATGGGCAAAAGCTGGAATTATAACGTGTAAGGTGAGTACTTTGGGCTACTCCTGTCTCGCAATTCTGAATATCGCCCGCAGAGCTTGGTGTGGTTGAGCACCGCGTACGAACTGGCTTTCATCGCCATCGACAGCGATCCGTACTCAAAACTGAGTCAGTTGCTAGTCGCATGGCTCCCTGAAGGCTTTACAGATGTTCAGCTTGATTCCTTCAACCCGACGTTAACCACGTCCGCCTACATCGGACTAGCCATACTGGCTGCTGGCGCGCTTACCCAACTCAGCGCACGCTTCGCACTCAAGAGCTTCGCATCCTTCCCTCTCATTCCATGCACAGCGGCATCTAGCCGTGTGCTCTATGTGCCGCCATCTCAAATCCCTACACCCCTCACTCATGACCCATCTAAGCCTTCTCCTGCTCCCGTACCGAATAAGGACAAAGGAAGGATTCTCTTCACTCTTCGACCGAGTCACGAACTGGTCAACCGTGGTCCATACCATTATGCCCGACACCCGATGTACACGAGCGTTTCTCTCGCTTTCCTGGGTTCCGGGCTACTCCATCTATCCTCTGGTTCATTCACGCGCTCCCTGGTCAAGAGCAGCAGGCTCTCTCTGCCTGTATTCTCTCGGGGTTGGGCTGAATTACTACCACAAACTTGCGCAGGGTTTCTTCCTGTCAGTGTGGTAGATGCACTTCCCGATAGTTGGATGTACGCACGATGGGATGTCGGGAGTTTGACATGGGCGGGCGTCTTCACTGTAGCTCTGGGCTTCGTTGCACTGGGTTCTTTCTTTGGGCTGGTGCGAATGGCGAATAGGGAAGAGAAGGCGCTGGAGGAGCGATTCGGCAAGCAGTGGACGTTGTATCGATGGGCTGTAGGATCACGTTTCATCCCTGGCCTTTTATAGCTTTTAGCGGATGCTCATCGATGGTGTCACAATATATGTTAGGCTTCTTAATGTCATCCTGTTCTTCGATATGCTACTGCGTGATTGGTTCGGGATAAGGATCAGTAGCTAAAAGTGAGCTCATCCGTCTGTCTGCTGTTGTTCCCTCGTGTAAACCGATCTATTCTTCAGCTGGGCACAACTAGTCGTGAAGCAGGCCAAGGATACTTCCCGTTCAAATCCATCCCGGTGTCATTCAAACTCCTTCCCCAGTCATTGCGCAGAGTCATCGCGCAGCGTCCTCCAATCTTACCTGCTGACCGCTTCTATGTTGACATGGCAAAACTCAATCTAGCGACGTGGAAACCATGATGTATTCACATACACAGTAAAGGATAGAAGTGAGTAATTTCCGAGATATTTGAACATGTGAACTAAGAAAGTTGTAGCAGCGATACGGCCCATGTTCGGTCTATTTCCTCTCTGCTAATGGTCCGTATCTCATGTTCAAACGATCTCCAGAGGGAGAAATTTCACTTCAACGATGGGCTGAGGTCCAGCCTGCACCAGAACAAGAGTCAGTGCTTCGTTCAAGACAACATGATCCAGATCCTGCACTTACACCAACGAGTGTGAAGTGCGTTGCAATCAGAGCGATTTCCTCGCCACTCGTGAACGACGTAGGAACCTGTACCGTAAAGTTCTGGTATGGCGGCTTATGGTCTGGGGGGGTCACTGGGTGGTCTTCCGGGTCGAATAGACCGTTATACAAGATGTCGCCTAAGGACGAAGACGGGTCGTAGGAAGGGTCGGTGCAACTGGGGGAGCAGGACACCATGGACAATACCAGTGCAACCTCTTCTGAAGCCGACAACGTTCGCTGCAATTCGAGCACTGAGTCAGTGCCACTGCATCGCACAACCGGAATACCAATACATACCGGACGGTCTATCTCCACAGTGATGTTCTGACCGGCTGAGACTGTGGAATTTATGAGGGGAGCTGCGATGTTGATGCTTTGACCGAGGCAAGCAGCGACGAAGCAGACAAGGACGAAGAAAGACTGCATGGCTGGGAATTTCGCAATGCAAGTATTGTGAGTGTTTGATTTTTGAACGTGTTTTCTGTCGCATTTATACCCTGTGGGCACGGCCGGCGATAGAACTTTGGGCTTGCCCATGACTAAAAATTGAGTACAACGCGGCGTACTTCCACCGGGACTCTGAAGCACGGAATACCGAACCGCGGCGGAAGTTCACAGATTCAAAAAGCTCTTCTACGGGGGCCGGAATCTGGTATGTACGGGGCAAGGCTACGCGGTCGTACAAACTCTAAAGGCTCAAAATATTGCAATCATGACGTCAATTCGGCACGGTGGCGCGAAACAATGTTGGTAGCTCATGTTGGTCGTCTGCCGCATTGCAGTCTTTGCGTTCGGTGGCCGTCGGGCGCGTGATCCCTCCGCATGGCGCACGGAATACCCAGATGTAATGAGTTTCCGCTTCTCCAGAGCTATGTCATTGCACTGCGGGCAATCACCCATATTTCTGCAAGAAGTATGAGAGAAATATTGTGGGAAATGAAGAAATACCGCATTGGTTCTGCTGCGGGAAATACTTGAGAGGTGTTTTGATTGTTTCTTTGTTCTCCATATCTCCGTGGCTTATCTTTTAAGATATGCAACATTCAAAATATCTCTCAAGGTATCTCTCACATCAAAAACGTGGAGGCATTCTGTCATTTCCCACGTTTTCTCTAAGATGTTTCCGAGGGATATACTAGGCGCTGCCCGCAGTGTTGTGGAAACCAGTGGCCGTACCCACCGAGGATCTGGAATCACTAAGCCTATTCTCCCCCGTTCAAGCTTTCACAAAAACATGTAGTACTAGAGAAGAAAGAGAAGCCAAGTGCTGATGACAGAGGGTTATTCAGGGGATCGTACCCACCTTATTAGAAGATCAGAGAATGTAAAATACTTTCATGTCAAGTTGTATGCCGTCGGAAATCTTTTCAGTGTTTCTGGTCGAGCGCGCACTCTCCTTTCTGGAAGAGAAAGTCTGAGGGTCAAGAAATAGATCGAATATAGGGCGGCTACGGGGACCTATATAAACTTGAAATTCAGCCATAATTACGGAACCATGGATGGCACAGAACATCTCGTATGGTGATCCTATCCTCTGGGCGATACTTGAGCATCTGTTCGAACAAATCACCCAACAGTTCAACCTCTTTCTCTTCCAGGCGAATCCCTGTCTTCTCGAATATAGGACCTTCATCAACCTCAGAAGCCTCATCCTGCGTACCAATATCACGCAATTGCCCTCGAATGGAACTTCTGATAGCAGGTAGCCACACCCCTGCACGTTTCTGGACATCAGCAGGTTTCGGCTCGCCACTCTCCTCGAACCACACCTGACGATCCTCAAACGCGTTCCACCAAGGCTCCGGTGGCTTTCCAAGCATTTGAACCATCTGCTTCACAATGTCAGCCTCAGAGCCTATAAACGGTTCAAAAAGTGGAAATCCCGCCCGGATCTCAAAGATTGTGCACGCCAATGCCCAGATATCGGATGCAAGGCTTATTCTCGACTCAAACTGCGCTTCCGGCGATGCGTAATGTAACGCCGTAGCCGGTTCATAGCCCTTAGGAGGGTTGTTCGTGGTGAAGGATTGCCCAAAGTCAATGACGATAATGTCCTCTTGGAGGAACGAGGGGGATGAGAGAGAGGCGTTATTGATGGGTGCGACGATCTCTACAGGTACCTGGGGTCCCGGCGGAGAATGATCAATATTTTCTGTTCTCTCTGTCTCGGGCTTGCCGAGGATCGCATAGATTTGGTCGTCCGAGCATTGGTGAACATGGTCGGAAACCCGGAAGAGGATGTTCGATGTTGTGAGATCTGCAAAGGCAAATCAACTGGAGACACTTTGAACTAACACAAACACTCGACGAACCTCGGTGGACATAATCTGCTGAATGTATTAGCTGCACTGCTGTAGCTACCTGCCTTGCCACCTTCCTCGCCAGATCACTGCGAAGTCGTCTGCTTCCCGACACCCTCCCCGGACAGTCGAGAATGGAGTGCACGCTGGGTCCAGCGAACTGAGAGACAAGACACAGGTGAGCCCCGTTCGGCCCCTGATGCATAAAACTATCCTCTATGAGCTGGACGTTGGGCTGAGGGCTATATAATCGTTGGCTCGGAGGATGTCGTGCAGATTTTGAGGAATGGCCAGCTCTGCGATCTTGTCCTTTGCTTTAGCTGATTGTTCGGCGCGCATGACCTTCAGAGTCATCAACCTTTCAGACGGCTGTCGGTCGCGTGCGAGCCATATAGTAGAGGTGCCACCGGATCCCAGCTTGTGTAGGACGCGGTAGCGGCCACTGGCAAAAGTGTCGCCAATGGCAACTGGATGAAGACCGCCGGGCCGATACTCCTCGAGATCCTCGACGTGGTCAAGTTGAGAGGGACGAAATCGCCGCTGGGGCATTGTAGAGAAGTTCATGATTGACTGACGTAGGCATGGTGATGAGATTTTGCTCGCTCTAAGCAGCGTAAGCATGGAGTAGTAGCAGATCCAATGTTAGCGGTTTTCTAGGGGTAGCAAGTGTGTCAAGAAACATTGCTCACACTAATATTTCAGCAGTATTTCAGCGATGTAGTTTGCCACGTGGCTAGTCTATGACATACATATATAGCCCCGCGGGCCGCCGATTGAAGAATATCGCAGGTGGCCTGGAAGATAGGTTGTCTTCTAGCTCATCGAGAGGTTCAAACAGAGGATTGTCTTCCTCTGCGGCACTTGTATATTCAGCTTCCGGGTTACTGATGGTGTAGGACTCCCTCGACTGATTATAGAGTTACAAACTTGCCTGAATAACTGTATCGAAGAGGCGAAAGCTTGCTGCTAGTCGTATAGTTCGTAAGGCATCAGTGTCCGTTTCAACTTAGCCTGCCGGGCTCAGTTTGTGCCTTCCTTGATCACGCTGATTGCGACTTGCTTGGAAGGTCTCTTGTTGTGTCTGAGTCTGTTGTGCAGGACTACGACAACACGCTCTTCGTGTATCTTTCTATCAGAAAGACTTTGAGTGGCAGGATGAAGATGACCTGTTGCCATCGTATGAAATGCAGTCGACACAGTCGTGTGCGCACATGAATGTCTCGAATCATTCTAGCTTATCCAATCTACTTCGCGGCAAACGTAACCCACGGGTGTCACGGTTACTCAACAAACGAGGCTCTGTAGTCTGAGTCAATCGATAACCTCCAACCTCTTACAATGGACGCCCGTGAGCTCTGAAATCCGTAAATCTCGGAACGCCCGTTGGGATTTCGACGCTAACAAGCGAAGATCTAGCTAGATCTAGACATTCAAGTTGGTGGTGCAATGAAATCCGGAAATCTCGGAACGCCAGGGGGGATTTGGGCGCTAGCGACCGAAGTCCAGTGCTTGCTACAATGATGCGAGAAATTATCTGGAACAACATGCGCCAGAAGGCTCGCGATGAAACCGGCAAGTCGCGACTAAGCCGTGGATATATGTGCTCCGCACATGGGTACGTCGTGCTAGAAACTTCTGTGAGTATGTTTCATCGAAGCATTGAAAACATTTCGGTCCTAACATTTGCCCCAAAAACTGCTAGCCCATCTGCTTATGAAGGGATTACCGCGGCTAGACCATGCATACTACGCAACGCCAGTGCTATAGAACGCGTTTTTTATTTTATTTTAGCTGGGACGCTAGTGTTAAGCGAGACTTGGGCGAGTGATTTGAGCGTGGCGCCTGGAGGTTTCATCGTAATAGTTTAGTTTTTTTTGTTTTTGTGACTGTATCCGACGTGGGACCACTCACATGATAGTCCTACCGTCGGCTCAAGAACATACCGGCTGTTGATAACCGCCTTTGTCTTTCATAAGGACCTCCGAGTCACCCGATTCCACATACAAATCCTCAGCCTCATGTCAGGCAAATTGGGTCGATGTTTCTCTTGGCAGCTCATATGCTGCTGATTCAGACTGTTGTAAGGAACCCGGGATCGGTTCCCGCCTTGTAGTATCATGATTGAAACGTGCGTACCTAGGGAGTTCGAAAATGAGCAAGATCGGTACGGCGAGAGAGTGAAGGCCTTCACATAGTTACATTGGCCATTTGGACTTCGAGTCCCGTCACACATTCTGAAAGATCGATGGAGTTCGTTGGTTGGTCACAGTGAACTTCTTGAATTGCGTTTTTGACGAACAGTCAATTCATCGCATGTGCTCCTTGCGTGAGGCTGTGCCGACGGAGATTGGCATTAATCGATGGTGATGAGGGAGCAGAAGTATCATGAGGTCCATTGCTGCACCAATTGAATAGCATTTTCGGAAGTTAGAGGCGCCAGAATAGCCGGAAAGAAATCATTGCGAGCGCATGTCGGGCGGGATCTGCAGAGTGGTAAGACACCAAGTATCGAGGACTCTTGTATGACAATAGGTTGAACCAGAAGCGCCTGTTGAGTGGGGAACTATAAAGAGTGTATGCTTGGGTATGCCATGTCTTCATAAAACCTTGGAACACGCAGAGTTAGCAGAACACGAAAACTATCATGCATATTCTTCATTACCTAGTCGCATTCGCCTTCATAACCCGTGTCTGTGGCGGGGCTGTCTCTTTCGAGCCCAGGGAGGAAGCCCATTCCTTGGACGTCGCAGCTCGCGATAGCTCTTCATCCACCGCCGAGACCATCGAGCTACCCTCCAACTCTCTTGCTCTCCGCTCTTCCGACAGCTCTCTCGCCACTGTTAGCTGGACCTTCGGGGGCAATAAAGTTCTCAACTTCGGCGTGTTCATCGTGAACAGCTTCGTTGTAGGCGCTGTGTGCGCTGCCTCCGGAGCGATTAGCTGCGGTATTGCCGCTGCATATGCCGTCTTTACGTCCTTCTTCGCTAAATGGGCCTTCAGCAGTCGCTCTACCGACTTTGACGTCAGCGACTTGGGTGCAGATAGCGAGATGTACCTCACCCTCCCCCCCACCCCTGAAAAGACCCACGTTCAGCGTCTTAGCACCGAACTCGAGCCAGGTACATGGCACACCATCGGGCACATGCGTGTCGGAATCTTCAACCACTCTTTGCACTACTACAACCACGGCTCCAACACCCATACTCTTCGTGCATGGCAGAGGAACTTTGTGTTGAACGGGACAGAGGGGAGTGACAAGCGTGCTGAGAGTGACAACGACGGAACAGTGGTCGATTATAGCTGGCAGAGCACCAATGAGCAATCCTACAACGACTTCGGAAGCTCATCCGATTCCACCAGCTACTTCGCAGCGAACGCCATGGGTTATATGATTGACACTGCACAAGGCATTGCTGCATGCGCCGATTTCGCGGATCAGGATGGAGACATGGACGAGGCGGTTCTGACCATTGGATGGAAC
>MLYV02000445.1:0-70244 GCA_001913855.2 Hermanssonia centrifuga | reverse complement strand
CCTATCACTGGTGTGGCGTAATGGTCTTTGCGTCACTCCCATAGTTTGTGCAACCATTCGCGCAAGGGTTCGAGTCTCGTTAGTCGCATCATTTTCTTCCTCGTGTATTTCAAACCCTAATATGCACACATGCATGATTAAAGCATGATTAAACTTCACATGGATTATTACCAACGCAGGTACGTCTGCATTATTACATGTGTGCATGATTACATGCGTGCATGATTAAAGTATGATTAGAGTTAACATACATTATTAACAATGTGTTCATGTTTCAGGTACGTCTGCATTATAACACACGCGTGCATGATTGTGGTTTACATGCATTATTAACGGTGCCAGTGTATGTACATGCATTATCAACGGTGCCAGTGTATGTACAGGATTAATCGTGTATGATTACCTTGGGCCCTCGCCTGCCTTCGTATATCTTTCTCACTGAAGCAGCTCAGCGCGTTCAAACCTAACTGCACCAATAACATCTATAGCCGTTGGAGGGTCCTGTGGCGCCTCTGGGGTGAGAACGGAAGAAGTATTGGGAGGAAGTGCGATCATAGGATTGTCTGACGGAGCCGCCACAGGTATAGGACAAGATCAAGTTGACGGTGGAGTGACCTTGGTTGAGTTCGAAGCGGAGACTCGGCGGCCCGGTAGCGTCCCCTTCGCCCTCTTCAATTGTCCGGCACAATTACCTGCAAAGCCTCGGGTCCGCTTGAAATTATCACATAAAGTCTGTAGTCGGGTGAGTAACCGCCCTTCCCCCTAAGCGGCTAGGGTTGCCTGAGGTGATATCCGAAAATATGTCAAAGTATCAGTCACGGTGGCAGTAATCAGACGCCCGAAGTAGAGATTGAAATTACCCAAATCTTATGTTCAAAAGCATGCAACATTCAATATTCAACGTGGAACCTCAACTCAAAGCCTCATGGCTCTGTCATGAGTTAGTACCTCCGAAAAACCGCCCCTTCTTTAGGATCGAAGTTCGAATGCTCAGGCTCCTGACTTGTGCGGAACTTGCGGGGCGAGTTTCTGCCTGCCTCCAGTGTTTCCAGCTTTCTTTCCACGAACCTCAAGGAACGTTGCACAGCGATCACAAGTAGCTCGCAGGGTTGCCAGACATGCCCACCTTCAGTAAGTCCAAATGTCTGGTCAGGTTCGAGCGGCGCTGCCGGACTACGGACTGCGGATGTTCAGACCGGTAAAAGTCCCATTTGCTCCTGCTGATCCTTCTGACACAGCTTACTGGGTCAGTTTGGTGGTGTGTGGCATGATTGACGCCTCTCGGAGCATATAAACCATCCTTTGCCACGTAACCCCTCTCCGTTGAACCATCACCTACCCACTGACAGATACCCACTAACGTATCCATCCGTCCTTTGGACTTACAGTGTCAACAATCATTCTTCTATGAGCAACCAAGGCAGAGGTCGTGGGCAAAGAGGTCGTGGTGGGGCTTCTCCAGGTCCTGGTGGTCGCGGAGGGGCGTCACCCGCTCCAAGCAGTCGCGGTACCGCTTCTCCTGCACCAAGTATCGGCGGGCGGGGAGGCAGAGGAGGAGGCAGAGGAGGTGAACAAGGTGGGAGAGGTGGCGGCGAGGGCGGGTTTCGCGGCGGTGACAGAGGCGGTTTCCGTGGAGGTGGACGCGGGGGACGTGGGGGAGGTCCCGCAGAAATCTTTGCTGCTGGCACCCCAGCAAGACCCGACCAGCGCCTGTCGATGTCTAATGCATTGGTCGCCGCGTTTAAGAAGGAACCTTTGACGAAGGAAATGCCCCTTCGGCCTGGCTGGGGGACAGTTGGCAAACCCATCAATCTGAGAGCCAATTTCTTCGCCCTCAGGCTTCCAACCAAGCTCACGATTTATGACTATGATGTCTCTATCACTCCTAAGGCTGATTTGCGTGGTCCGCGTAAGGCGCGCATACTCGAGCTGTTCGAAGGCAGCCCGCTGTGCGCGCCTCACCTGGGCTACATCGCGCACGACCGGAGTGAGCGCTTGGTATCCTCCAAGATGCTGCCCCAGCCGTTCTCAGTTGAGTTACCCTTCTCTGAGCAAGGAGCACCACCTCCCGGACCAAATGCTCCAGTCTACACTGTCGAGCTCAAATTCGTTCGCGCACTCACTACAAGTGAGATGAACCAGTGAGTGCTTCCTCCTCCAATCTCATCAGGACATTGATATCCGCCCCACAGATACCTGGATGGCCAGCCTAGTCATCGCAATCACGACACACTTCCTCTAATTTCGGCGTTAAACCTCGTTCTTCAGAAGCATGCTTCGCAAACCGGTGTCCGGGTGGGAAAGAATCGGTATTTCTTCCCGTCGACGGAGAGATATCCGCTGGCCCTAGGCTTGGAGGCATGCAGAGGCTTTTTCTTATCGGTGAGACCGACCTATAAGCAGCTTATGGTCAATGTGAATGTCTGCATGACTGCCTTCTATCTGCCGGGGAATCTCGCTCAAGCAATGTTGGCCTTCCGGGATGCCTCTGGGGGGATGCCCAATCAATTTTCTGATAGGCTGAAAGTCGTGACAAGTCACCTTGGCTATCCGAGGAAGCAGACACTCAAGCGTGTCATGACCGCTACCGCCCGTAAGACACAGTTCAAATGTGAAGAAATGGGTGGTATGGTCTCTGTCGAGCGATTCTTCAAAGAGAGTGAGTGTTGCGTCGCTATCACGTAGTTTTTA
Organism: Hermanssonia centrifuga; assembly: GCA_001913855.2. Classification (NCBI taxonomy): domain Eukaryota; kingdom Fungi; phylum Basidiomycota; class Agaricomycetes; order Polyporales; family Meruliaceae; genus Hermanssonia; species Hermanssonia centrifuga. The sequence goes on along the minus strand of MLYV02000445.1, from coordinate 67,553 downwards.
GGATTTGATCTCTCAAACTCTCTCAGAGTACAATATCACTTTGAAATATGCCGATACGCTTCCAGTGGTCAACGTCGGTGGCAAAGACAGGGACGTATTTCTCCCAGCCGAAGTCTGCGAAATTCCCCCTGGCCAAGCATACGGGGGTAAACTCAGCGTCGAGGCCACCGCGTCGATGATCAAGGTCGCTTGTAATCCACCCGCCTTCAATGCCAATGCGATTGTATACGACGGACTGCCTTTACTCGGTTTACAAGACGGAAACCCCACGTTAGCAAACTTCGGGCTGTCTGTGAGCCCGGAGATGGCTGTCGTACCTGCCCGCATTCTTCCTCCGCCTCAGATCGTATACAAGTCCGGCAAGCCGAATGTTAGAGACGGAAGTTGGAACATTTTGGACGTGAAATTCCACGCAGCTGGAAGGATGGATAACTGGGCGGTCCTAGTGGTCCAAGATGGCCGAAGAGGCGAATTCAGGGGCACTAACGATCCCGAGCTTATATCTTTTCTTCAGACGTTCAGCAAGAAATGTCAAACCAGTGGAATGTCTGTTGGTCAAGGTCCACCTAGGATTATCGTCACCGATCGTCTCCCTCAGAACGCCCCTGGTCGCCAGGACGCTATCACCACCATAGCAAACGCGTTGAAGGCTAGTCTGAACCCCAAGCAGAAGCCGAGTTTTGTGCTCGTGCTACTGTCGGGCGTAGACAATTTTATCTATCCAGGGATTAAACGACTTTGCGACATGCAATTGGGCATACACACCGTATGTATGCTGCTGACCAAAGCCCGCGTCGACCCGAAGAAGCAGGACCAGTACTTCTCCAATGTGGCGTTGAAGGTCAACACGAAGCTCGGGGGCATAAATCACTCCTTGGACCCACAGTCAATGCGGTGGCTCACCGAGAAAAAGACGATGTTCGTGGGGATCGACGTGACGCATCCATCGCCTACGAGCATGAAGGGAGCACCGTCAATCGCAGCGTTGGTCGCCAGTGCAGATGACAAGTTTGCTCAATTTCCTGCTAGCCTCCGCTTGCAAACAAATCGAAATGTCATGAAGGACGCTGAGGAAGTATGTGTCTTAGACTAATTTTGGTTCCGAGCGCTGACCGCCTTGTCATGTCTTAGATGACCCAAGAGCTGACCGCTATGCTCGTAGAGCGTCTCACAGCCTACAGGAAGAACGTGAAGGCCCTTCCAGAGAGAGTGATCGTATATCGAGATGGTGTATCCGAGGTAGGATTTCTAGTCAAGCCTACTATGATTTTCCATCGGTTTAACTCGAATTATAGGGTCAATATGATCTCGTCATCCAAAGGGAATTGCCCCAGATATTGAAGGCCTTCGAGAAGTTCAACACCGAGGCTCAAGCGGGCAAATATCGCCCTACTTTATCGATAATCGTGTGTGGAAAACGTCACCACGCTCGTTTCCCAGCTACTTCCCTTGACCATGCGAGTAAGAACGGCAATACACTTCCGGGGACGGTGGTGGACCAAGGGATCACAGACGTCTACAACCATGATTTCTATCTCCAGGTAAGCAAACAACGCTTAGAATTGTGATACGATTCACGTCGCTAATGTTACATCTCGAAAGGCTCATAACGGACTACAAGGCAGTGTTCGACCCACGCATTATACGATCGTCTACGATGAAAATAAGCTCAGTGCAGACACCATCCAGACCGGAATCCACAACACGTCTTATTTGTATGCACGCGCTACCAAGGCGGTCAGCCTAGTCCCCCCTGCCTATTATGCCGACCTGGCATGTGAGCGGGCTCGGTGTTACCTTGGAGCCTTGCTTGATGCGGACGACGCTCGATCGATTTCCTCGAAAGGGAAGAGCAAGAGTGACCAGGAGGCAGAGAGAAAGCAGGTATATGACCAGGCTGTGAAGATGTGGGGAACTGGAGTTCACGACGACCTGAAGGACAGTATGTTTTACATATGAAGGACGAACACTTGCACATGCGAGACTGATCGTACTAAGCATTTGCCGTCTTTCCTGAGTATCATACAACCCATGCCTACCTTTCTTTTGGATCCGAATCGAAGTCGTTTCCTGCCCAAGTTGTATAACATCTGGTAATGGGCCTACGCTCAGCCCCCTCTCTCCTGTATGCATCTACTGTGGTATTTACATGTACAATATAACCATGCTTGCAACTTATAACCACTGGCATCCGTACTAGATAGCCTGAGAGCTGGAATACTACGCGGAGACGTGCTACGGCCGATGCGTATAGGTGCTTTTTGGAATTACAAAACCGAGGCAAATTTCGGCCCGTTGTTGGCATGCGCTTAATATCACGTAGATCGTCGCCCCTGGCGGCTTACACCTTGCTCGTATGCAACGTTGTAGGTATGAGAGAGGCAGGGGAAGGCTTGCATCGTTATAATAAAGAAACGAATACGCCCGGACTGCGTGGGAATTGGCCCGGGAAGTACGCGTATGAGAATGAGATTTCGCGAATCATATTTCACTAACATAACAAGGCGACAACTTGAACTTGAAGAAAGGTGATTGACGCTACAGACTGCTGCAGGCCCACTTATGATATATGTTACTTTAGTGTACCAAATTTGAGGAGGTAAGGGTTACTTGTAACACGCAGCGGTAGCATTCTTGAGACTCGGACTAAAGATGCTTTTAAAGTGTGCACAGACGTGACCGAGCTTAGTATTACGTTAAATACCGCAAAGCATTCGTTTATACAAGTATGGAGTAGGAAAATGCCACAAGGCTACATATAATGTGCCCGACGTCTTTCAACCGTGACGTCGATTAATACACCTTCCCCGGATCGAGCCATAGTAGGTATCTGAAGGAGGAGAGGTGGATGGTTTGGGTTTGAGTTGACTGGTTGCTTGTCCCTGACTGGTAGTACTGGACGACTCAAGTGAGGATGAGGCTTGTGCCAGTGGCCGCTCAACGGTGAACGAAGAAAGCTTTTGGAGGAGCGCAAGTAGAACGTTTTCAGCATGAGGAATTTCTCCATGAATGACTGACTGGATCTTGCTTTGAATCCCTGTCATGACTTGCGCCATCATGGCATCAGTATATAAGAATTGGAGTTGCGTTTCAAGTATTTCAGGATAACTAAAGATCAGCAAGTGAGCACATCGTTCTTCACAGCGAAGATCTTCTACGGACTTGGAGGAGAACCGCGAGAATACTTCTTCAACGATAGTTTTCGCCGACAGTTTACATTTGATATCATACTCTGCGAGTTTCTTGAGCTTAGTTAAGCCTATCTACAAGTGTGATGTCAGGGACAATAGGTAGGTCCAATGGCGGTACGTACAATATCGGCAAGGCGGTACATAGATTTCGGAGAACAGAGCGAGGGACCACATTTCATCTTGACTAGATGCTTGTCTATGGCTTGTCGGCGTAGATCACGACCTTCAGAGATAAGCGGAGCAAAGTAAACCGTTCCGGTGTATATGTAATAGATAAGGGCATGCCACCTTCATTCAATAAAGTTAATAACATCAAGGGTTTGAGCCTTCAGACTAGCGACTCACGTATCAGCAGCAATGTCGGGCACCCTCACTGAATACTTCACCACGCTTTGTGCAGTCGATTCAACTTCGCAGTCTTGCTTGTGCTCAGATTTCCCCTGTGACGTCGTGACTCAGGGAAAACCCCGGATGGTAGATATGATTATCACTGACATTGATTTCAGTAGTATGCGCAGCAGTGCGACCCGCCTCAGCCACGTTCTGCCATTGAGTTTTGATCAACGGCCATTCACGAAAGGAGACATCGCACTGAATCCACCTTCTCTTGTGCTTTATTTATGAGAGCTTCATCGTTCGGCTTGTGCTCGTTTTCCAAAAATTCAGAATCGTCAATGTCGCTATCCGAATCATAGCCATAACAATCGGTCTCCTCGAATACGCTTTCGTTCGTAGAGAATCCTCCTGAAAGTTCTAGATATTCTCGAATTTGTCAACTGACTTGTCTATATTGAATACTAGATGAAGGGTGATTGATATACGCACCTGCACAAAAGTACTCTCCAGCAGACTTCAAAACGGCACTGCACGCATGAATCGTTCGAGGGGCCCCTATTTTGCCACTCGCAATACGCTTGGAGTACAAATGATATGCAGTGTCTGTGAATGTCCCGTCCAACATAGACATCGCGAGAGCTGCTCGAAATGCATCGTTTGGATAATCAGCAGTCGTATGTGATGTCGCCATGTCATAGGGGAATAGTTGAAAGTAGAAAACACACATTATTCATCTTCATGCTTAAGTACAGACTGGAATGAACATGTGCATCAGCCGAATAACAAGCAAACACAAGAAAGGTATTGTTCACAATACAACAAGGGCAATCTTTACGTACAAGTACATGGCTAGTTGAATTGGAGCGTATCATCTCTCAATGATAAGACTACGCTCTATAGCAACTGTTGTACTGCACTTGTACTGCACTTCTAGTAATATTGAGCCAATGGAGCTGTGTGCAAGCAATTTACGTCAAGACGTTTCCGAGAATTGAGGAGGTTGATCCTTACGTTGCTCATCGAGTCTTGATAAAGCTACATACGCCGGGGTTGCGGATATACAGAGGTTGTGTTACGGGTTCGGTATAATATTAATATTGTGTTACCACCCAGAGACGCAGCAAATATTGAGGAAGGTAAGAATGGGGTAAGAATGAGGGTGCCGGCGCCTTATGGGAAAGCGCGTGGCGGACGGAAACCTACGGAAAAGGAAGGGAGAACGGTAAATACCGAGTGGAAGAAGTCGGGGTGAAAAGTGGTTTTTATTATTATTGTTATTCTTTTTGAATTCTACTCTTATTTATACTACGGTTAAAAGTGGTTACGAATTTCGGTTTGTTGATACGTCTTTGAATCACAATTACATAGACTCAGTGAGGTTGTGATGAAACAATATCTAAAATTGCACATATGTACTGCTTTGCTGTACACCTATCACCTACAATCGCAATTAGCTCGGCATGCCAGAGACAGTTGAAGACGGGATATAATCTCCATACACCTCCGGAAGGGCTGCAACGAATCACGCAAACCCGTCATCAAATCTTCGTAGCACGATAGAAGCTTGCGTACTGTCAAAGGGATACGATGAGTACTCCGTTCTGTAATATACAATATTGCTATGATGACGAACCATGTTGACGCGGTCGATGGGTCCCTGGCCCGTTTGTCGAATGGCCAGAGCCTCGACTACGAAGCTAGAGCTCGAGAAGTGTGCAATGTACCTGCCAAGGTAGTCGACGTTCAGTGATCCTCGTGTGATTAGACAATGAAGATGGTCGTACCACGGCCGCTTGGCTGCTGAGCGCCAATAAACAGCGCCTCCTTTCGACAACACTCGATGCATCTGTGCAATCTCCGCGTCCAACTGACAAGCGGCACCCTATACAAACACAAAACGAGGCAGTTAGTGATGGGAAACATGGGATGCCAGCGAGACATGACCAACAGCATTGGGATCAAACCAATCCATATGATCCATGACGACCATTTTTGTTATAGACGAATCTGGGAGGCCTTGTAACGCACTATCATGGTGCCGGTCAGCTGTGAGAATGGCCGACAAAGGCAAGATCTTGTAAACTTACTGGATAATGGAATCTGTATGTAATCGGAATACCTCTAAAAGAGCCCCATTCTTTGCTTGTAGCTTCTCAAATCCAGCAGGACTCAGAAAAAGGGGACAAGATTGCTCTGTATAACGCCCTAGGAGACACTGTAAATTTTCCGTTAGCTGGATTTACAAATTCCAAGTAGAGGCCACTGACGAGAAGATAATGATATGCTCCCGTGCGCATGTGAGTCTTGCTATAGGAAACCCAATCAGAAGCCGTCAAGAAAGATTTAGCAGCTTTAACCGTACTGAGCAATCGGATCAAGAGTATCCTCCGCATACTGTTGAGCAGAAATACCTTCTTTGAGGAAACAATTCATCTGGTTGATCTACAAAAACCGTAAGATTGACCAAACGACAACCGAATAAGACCGCCAGCGTACCGGTACTCCCAGGGCATTCCACAAGAAGACCCTATTAAGTTTGATGTCAAAAAGGGTAATCATATGGAAGCTCTGATACGGGTGCTTACGGATTGGCAAAGAAAAGCTTCGTGATCCATGGAGCGAGAAGAACAGGCCGAAGGTGATGATCCCAAATCCGGCCTTGTTCCTCAAGGCTCTCCGCATCTACGAACCGTCGGACCCACTTGCGCACACCACCCAGTAGAAAAGCCCATTTAGCAAGGCGAAGTGCGTGGCCTGAGTAACCTTGCATGTGAAAGCCAGAATGGAAGGCACTAGCGTTAGCGCGCCAGAATTGGTATGCTCTGTGCAAGAAACGACCGTTTAGTCGACATACATCATATCACAGTCTGTGAAACTTACACCGAGGAAAGAAAGGGAGAAAGTTTCATGTCGAGTAGCTCCTCAAAATCGCTGATTTTGCCTTCACCGAACATGGCTAGGGTTGCGAGAATAAGTAACTGGAAGTGGGGCGATTTATATCTAGTTCTACTAACCCCAAAATTCTTCGTAACTCAGAGCCGAGGCAGCCGCGAGTTTCAATTCCAGCAGATGACCCTTGCATAAACGCGCAGATAATCAGCCACCATTATATCACTAGAAAGACTTGGTATACCTGACAAGGGTTCATATCGACGCAATGTATTCTTCTGGGTTGTGCACTAATTGCATAGTGCAAAGCATCTAATCGAAAAAAAACGTCAGTATCGAAATATAGATGGAGGTTTTCCGTACTGACTGTCTCCAGCAGAAGTAATGACAAAAAGTGTGTCGTCTGCCGTCATGTTCAAGTGTTGCATATCAACCTCGGGGTCTTCCCACTGCAGACAAATTCAATCCTAGAACCGAACACGAGCAGCATGAGTTCATTCTCACCGTAAAGCCGTATATCCACGTGCGAAACTCCCCATGCTCCTTTTTTTCCAAGAACGGTAGCCGCCAATGTCTGTAATCATTCGTCAGAAAAGAAACCCGCATAGACGAAGTTCTGGGCTCGACGTACCGGCTCTGGTAATGGAAGGACGACAAAGGGAGAGCAAGATGACCATGACTGATAACACCCGTCTCGTTATTTTCTGACAGTGCAGCAGGTCCGAGCTCGAGCTCTGGCATTTCTATCGCGGTGGATGTCGAGGATACCGAAGACGCAGGGCTCCCAGGATCGAGCGAAGGTGAATGCAAGGGGGTGATATGGCCTGAACCAGCAGTGTTTCCTGCCTCGATCTCAAAGGCTTTGAAAGCACGAGAGGTCGAACGGGACCGTGAGCAGCCGAGGAAGACGTAATAGGGGCTGCCAGTAGATTGAGGTCAGGAAGACCGTGAGGTGAAGACGTGAAGACGAACATTTGGATAAGCCATGGAATCATATGGTTTCGTCCATTGTATGATCTGAATCAGAACGATATTGAGCACAAACGGAGAAAGTTGGAGATGCATTGGACCCTGACTTGATCCTACGAAAAGAACGTTTTATCATTATACCTCTCTTTCGTATTCAATTTTCGACTCACGTTCCGAAACGGTATTCAAGGTACTCTCGCCTTGCCGAAGATAAAGATACATGATCTAAATCAAACCTGGGGAGGGGACTCCGATCAGAACAACACATATATGAACCCCAAACACTTGAAAGCTCAACAAACCATATCTGCCAGAACCAGCGACTGAAGAAGCCAGTACGACGTTCGTTGCCATTTCCAATCGCACGTTCAAGAGATGTGCTCGCCCGCGAAGAGGTGTAAAAATCCGCAACGCCAAGGAGACCAGCTGGGTCGAGACTGAACAAGAGGCTCGTCAACAAACGAAGGCTGCTATGAGTGAAATAGTAACACCCACAGGTTATCAATCCGATCAAGCAAGGCAAAATACGATGGGATCATGGAGAGTGAGTAGCTTAGAGTGAACAGGCTGTGGATCACGATCTCAGATATGAGTACTGTGCACTATTTTTTAAAAGAAGCACAGACCTCACGGCGCCACGCGCACATACTTCACCAGTTTCCCAGTGTGGGAGCGTAAAAAAGGTAGCGTCTTGACAAAGGACGTGGACGTTCTTCCAACCACGTGCTGTAAACCTTTGGCGGGCAACATCAAGAAGTCTAGGTAGCGTAGTAGACAATTGAGACAATATTTGGGTGAACTAAGCCGGAAAATACACATACGGCTGGCATAAGTCGATGAGATATACGCTATCAAAGTCGCCGATCGGGAAGTATTTGTCCATCTCTTCAATGTTTAACCCTATGTAATTGTCATGATCAGCGCCGGGGAATAAGATGTGACGAAAGTAGAAATTTACCTGTACCACCTCCGATGTCAACCCAAACGAGTGGTTTATCGGGGTTCTCTTTCTTCATCTGACGTAGGTGGGCGGCGCAGAGTCGAAGTAAGGTTTGGCGTCCCCTGAGAAGACGCGTACGAGTGGCATCATATACTATAGAACGCATTATGCTACACGCTAAGGAGTAAAAGAATAGATAGTTGACTCACCATCGGCTTGACCCTGGTAGAACTGGCGGCAAGTTAGTTTATGGAAACAATTGTATGCGATGGTCTCATACACTGTCTAAGCGTTGACGTTGGTCTTCCTGTTTCTTGCCTATAGGTCGAAAGAAGCACATCCACGCAAAGATTAGGTACGGCCGCAAGTACTTCCATGAAACCGCAGCAACAATACTGAGCGCCGCGGCAATGGAAGGCAGAACATTGGACCTGAGGTAGCCTATCTCGTCAAACCGGAGGAATCCAAATGTAGAGAGGATATTTACGGGTAGGTCTTGTATACACCTGCTCCCAGGCAGCCGACGGCAGCGACCTTGAGGAAGGGCCTCATGGTAGAAGACATTGAGGGAGAGCGAATAAGCGAGGAGAGGAATTGAGCCTGGGTTAGCTGAGTTCCGGACAATGGCAGTGCGGTTTATGTGGACGAGAGGGGACCCCATGTTATTTTCTTGGGCTAAGAGAGGGTGATTTTCTGTCCGATAGTCTAGTCGCTAAATGGAGGGCATCCATCAGGCTTTCCGTGGCACGAAGGGTCTACGGCGCGGAGCTCAAGAACAGGCAGAGTAGGACCAGTGCCACGTAGAGAAATCCTCTGCCATCGACAAGGATGATCGAGGGGTCGGGAACAGCAGTAAAACGTGGGAGGCCTAGCGTTTGAACAGACGCCGGTGTTATGAACGTTCACAACGCAACGGCGGCTGTCATTGCGACAAGCTATCATTCGTCAAGCACGTTGGGCTGTTCCTAATCTTGTCCCAAGATCTCTTGCTGCGATCCGTAAGACGGTTCGGTAAGAAGAGGCCTGGGGACAAGAATGGGTTTACAGCCGAGGGGATGAGTCAAATCACGAGTCCCAGCATATAGTTGGGTACGGCCTCGACAGTTTGTCTCTAAGGATAGTACAGAGTGCTCCATCTTAGGATACAAATGAAGGTTCAATTGCGACGAGATGGATGCAGCCTGCGGTCGGTAGACCTGTTGGGTTGCTTTTTTGTTGGACACCACGGGAAAACTGATATTGTGTGTCACTGACGAAGCTCGGACGTAAAAGCCCATGAAGGATCTCACCTCGCATGTTGTTGAATGAGAAACGAAGAGTGTCTCAATTTATTCTGGAGAACCACGTTCGTCTGTGGTTCCGTATCGGAAACTGTGCGGGTCAGTCATTTGATCTCCCACCTGTGAGAATCGATAAGAGAGAAAAAAACAGAGAATGGCAGTTTGAGAAAGAAGAGCGAAGACATCCTAGCTCAGGTACAACGTTCGTATTACGTAATCCGCTCATCACACGTGTCTGCAGTTTAGCGTGGACGCTTTTGGGGCTAGAGTTGGTTCCAGCATTTGACTTTCGAGTTTTCTGGTGTTTCCGGGTTCGTATGGCGGAACATACTATTTCTCATCTCCTACAGCGAAATATGGCTGGCGGCTGTACGGTCATCCGGCCCAATGAGGGGTATTCCGCTATCTTACTTCCTGACAGACATGCAGCGCTTTATACCCGGCAAAAAGGACATGATATACACAGGCCCCCTGCTCAATCTCCCTCACCATCTGGTACGATATGCTGGGAAGCCAGTCTCTCCCAGCATTTCTTCCTGCCCTCAATTATGAGCTCCTCGCCGTAAGCGCAGGCTCGACATTGCTGCTAGTATCGTACTACTATGGCGTGCAACTCTACATGGGCCACAAGTTCATTGTCCCGACGGAGCGACAGAAGAGCTGGGTGTTGACCGCGTTCTCAAGGTATACAAACCTATATATCTCGAAATTTGAATATTCTTATCGACGTGGTACAGTGCGATCATGACCATCCTGAGCATTCCGTTCGTGGGCTACTGGCTCAAGACGGGGGAGCTTCTTCCTTGCGATCGATTAGCAGACTACGGCTGCAGCTTTTTCGTGTCATATCTACTTTGGTGCGTATTTTTATCTCGGGGGGCTGTCGATTGAGATTGCTTTGGCACGCAACGCCGGGCTCGATCATCAGGTCTAGCAGTAGATCGGATCCCCTCGCACTCTTGGGTATATCGCGATGCTTAACATGTTTATTTCTTATTTCACAGTGATTTAGCCATTGGTTCTATTCATTACCGGTCTTCTATATCTGTTCTTACCGGCTGGATGTAAGTCGCAGTTGCCTCGCCTCCACTTCGTGTCTGTCATCTAAGCTACATGTCATCGATATAGCCACCACATCGTCTACGTACTTCTTATATCCCTCCTTGTGATACCCCACGACTTCTCCTCCCTATTCTCCCTATGTGCCGTATTAGAACTACCCACCTTCCTCCTCGCCATCGGCAGCCTTGACCCCGCTTATCGTAACGACTATGTACGTACTTTCGACACCCGTGTGTATCCCGAAACTGACACATATCCCCCCCCCCCCGACAAGTCATTTGCTGCGGTTTTCTTCGCTACGCGCATCGTCCTGCACATCTACGTCGCAGTGAACTACGCATTGCGCGCCCTCTCGCCAGCCAAGGGAAGCTGGGCCCCGACTATAGTCTTGACCTGCATTCTCCCCATGCACCTCATGTGGATGCACAATTGCATATCCGGAATCCTCCGTCGCCGGAAGACATCCAAGACTGCAGTGGCTGTATCCCAACAACCTCCTCCCTCTTCCGACACCCGCCCTGCTCCTCTCCACAGGATCCCCTCCTACCTCCTCTCTCGCCCGCTCGTCACCTCCACTCTCGACATCATGCGCGCACGACGCATCGCATCTTCCACTCTGCTGCGGCGTTCTAGACAAGAGATGCTTCGGCTCTTGCACGACGCTCTGCGTGAAGTGGACGTTGGTTCAGATGTCGTTGCCTCGGACGTGGAGTTCCCTCAGGCTGCTAGCGACTTGCAGCAGTCTTTGGCGGCCTACGTGTCCCCCGCTCCGCGTTTTCGATCGATTAGGCGGCGAGTGGTAGGTCGTATCAGGCGTAGTTTACCTGATGCTGTTCAGGTGGCGGAAGTTGTGGATCATTACATCGATCCTGTTGTCTCCGATTGATCCTTTTTCTTTTCTTTTCTTTCCTCTAGTAACGAGGTAAATCTGTTCGCGGTATCACGACTTTAACGATCCATATGTGTGATAATCTCTGATATGTCTCCTTGGATTGTTGTATTTGACCTGTATTCTACATGCCTAGACTAGTAACTGTTGTAACAGAGTAGGTGTACTATGACATGCTTCTTTCAGAATCCGAAGCCTATAGACCCAACTTGACATCACCGACGGTTCATGACTTCCAGGACCCGTTCTCTCCACTCCCCCCAGTCGTCCCAGCATATCGCCAAGTACATCGTATGCAGCCCTTTACCCTCCGGCATAACATCATCCGCCCTCACCTCCACCCCTTCTTTCCCCGGGGCGAGAACCCTATCCCATCTCTTCACCCTCTCCCTCTGGAACCCCATCCGCTCAGCCACCCGTATAGACGCCACGTTCATCGGATCCGACCGCCACTGCACCCGGCGCATGCCCAACTCGTCGAAGCACCAGGACAACAACAGACCGACGGCGTTGGCTGTGATGTGCGTGCGCCAGTACGTCGGCAAGGTGAAGAGCAGGCCGATTTCCGTTCGGAGGTGGTCTGGCGAGGTATCGAGGAGCCCGATAGTGCCTGCGAGTGCTTGTGACTCTGGGTGCGCAGAGGTTTTGGATTTGTCGAGGACTGCGAATAGAACGAGGGTTGGATCGCATCGGATCCGCGTCTCGACCCAGTCGAGGAAGGCAGGAAGCGTTGGGAACGGTGCGAACGGTATGTAGTCGTACATCTCTGGGTGAGGAAACGTAGCTGCAAAGAACGCCTCACCATGTACCGATGGCTGAATGCATGTATGTATCCGATTATGTTCACCCTGGCTCTAGTAGTGGCATGAACTGGTTGATGCACGGACTCACGATAAACGGTGTGAGTTTCACCTGGGCGTTTTCCAGGATGTGAACGGGATAGCAGAAATTCAGATCGTATGGTTCAGACATCCTGGGTAATTTGGATGGCAAATATTCATCTAGAGGACAGATTCGTGGTTAGATACTGGATGGAAAATCAAGCTACATATTTCGAAAATTCGTACCAAACGACCAAAGAAAAGGATGTGGCAGCGGGGGAAGTGACTCCATCTTCGCCGATCGTCGCATCAGGAATTGCGTTGGACGCCGTAGACACGTAATCCTATGATATACATCTACAGGATTTTACAATACAAAATGCATAACATGCTTTACACAGGGGAAAGGAAGAGAGACAGAGCAAAAGCTGATGTTACATGGTAGAGGTTGTACATGGTATTCAAAAAGACAGCGGTTCAAACTTCAAAGAATTTAGGAAAGAGACTCGGAGACTAGGGCAATGGCTTACAATCACTAGTATGCCTTAGATGTAGAACATGCTATCCTTGAGATCTTGGTGGACCCCATTTCCCCACATCTGGACGGCCCGGTCATAAACCTTCTTCCGGCCTGTCTCCGAGTCCTCCTGGCCATTGGCACCCTTGGTAGATAAGGTCGACCCAGCTTTGTCTGGATCGAAAAGAGGGGCAAGATAACGCCGAGCTCGTTCGCACGCCAAGTCGGCATAGTAGGCAGGAGGAACCAAACTGACCGCCTTTGTTGCACGGGCATACATGTATGAGGCGTGGTGAATGCCAGTCTGGATCGCGTCTGCGCTGAGCTGGTTTTCGTCATAGACGATGGTATAATGCGTGGGCCGAACGGTGCCTTGTAATCCGTCATGAGCCTGTTGAGTTGAATGTTAACAAAAGAAAATGCAATTAATTCAAGACCTAGCTGTGCTTCATCTACTCACTTGCAGGTAAAAGTCGAAATTGAAGATGTCAGTGACACCTTGGTCGACCACTGTCCCCGGAAGAGTATTTCCATTCTTGGTCATATGCACTGCGGACGTCCCAGGAAATCGAGCATGATGACGTTTCCCACAGACAACGATCGACAAGCTGGGACGATATTTCTGACCCGCGTTGAATGTCTCGAATGCCTTGAGAATCTGCGGGAGTTCCTTCTGGTTGACGAGATTGTACTGACTCTGTGATACAATTTTAGGACTCTGCACTGAAGAAGAGGAATCGGACACGCACTTCCGACACACCATCGCGATACACAATAACCCTCTTTGGAAGAGCCCCGACATTCTTCTTGTACAAGGTGAGACGTTCCACTAACATGGAAGTCAAGTCTTGGACCATCTAAGAATGTGACAAAAAGAAAAAAAGGCTATCAGCATTCAGATCCCCAGCTCAAGTTCTGATCACGTACCTCTTCACCGTCTTTCATGACATTCCGATTTGTCTGCAAACGTAGACTTGCCGGGAACTGCGCAAACTTGTCATCCGCATTGGCTACGACGGCCGCAATAGACGGCATTCCCTTCATGCTCATGGAAGATGGATGCGTGACATCAATCCCCACAGTCATCGTCTTCTTCTCGGTCAACCATCGCATCGACTGGGTGTCCAAGGAATGGTTGATGCCACCAAGCTTCGAGTTCAGCTTCAAGGCAACGTTGGCGAAGTACCGCTGTCGCCCCTTCAGTTCACGGGCTGTCTTCACGAACATGCAAACAGTGTGGATACCCAATTGCACATCGCAGAGACGTTTGAGGCCCGTGTAGAGAGACTTGTCGGGAAGTAACACTAACATGACACTTGGTTTCTGCTTATTGTTGAGACCGTCCTTCAGCGCCTTTGCTATAACCGCCACTGCGTCCTGACGATTCGCATTGGCACGAGGGAGGGGTGGCGTGGTGATGATGGCAGGGAGACCCCGTCCAATAGATATTCCGCTAGATTGACATTGTAACAAGAACATCTGGAGAAAATCTTGAAGTCGAGGGTCGTCGACGCCGTTGAATTCTTCTTTCCGGCCGTCCCGAACCAACAAGACTACCCAGTTGTCTATCCTTCCGGGTGCACAGAACTTGACGTCTATGAGATTCCAGCCCCCTTGTCTAACAACCAGATGGCCTGATTGGTACAGAATTCGAGGTGGAGGAAGGACACGGGCTGGTACGATGGCCATCTCCTTCCTTACAGAAATCCCAAAGTTCATCAACGTTGGGTTATGATCCTGTAAGCCAAAGAGACGCAGTCCATCATTGATGATCGAGTTGGCATTCGACGCTGAGGACCTGGTAGAAATTTTGACCATGGAAGCGGAGGCTTGAGCAGGGAGTTTTCCGCGGAACGGCTGGTAGGGGATAATCTCGCAAACTTCAGCTGGGAGATAGACGGGAGCATTTGCCCCAACGTCGATGACCGGAAGTGTGTCAGCATATCTCAGTTTGATCTTATACTCTGTGGAATGGTCAAGTCAATTTTGAACGCTACCTGCCGGGACCAGACAATACTCACTCTGTTGGAAGTATCGTTCGACTGACACCATACCACCCATTTCTGCGCACGAAAATTCAGTGTGACGAGCAGTTGTGCTCATGACACGGTGAATCCTGTGCTTCCTCTGGTAACCTAAATGTGTGGTGGCGATTGTCAGCTTGTCAAAAAACCATTTAGGCATATTCTCATTCTTCTGATTCCATTCTGCCATAAGTACTGCCAGATTCCCTGGCGCATACGATGGCGTCGCGCTAACGTTCACGTTAGCCATTAACTGCTTGTATACCGGACGGACTGATAGGAAGAAGCCTTTCCATGTTTGTAGGCCGAGTGCAATGCCATGCCTCTCTGTCTCCGGAAAGAAATAGCGGTTTTGTCCCACTCGGACACCCGTCGTCGAAGCATGCTGCTGGAGAACTAGGTTTAAAGCCGAAATAAAAGGGGATATATCACGATCACGGTAGCTTGGTAAGCCTTGTAGGTACCTATTTCGGTGATTTCAATTTTATAGACAATGGACACTGGCTAGAAATTGCCTACTGATTCACTTCGTTCGTATCTAGCGCACGAAGAAATTTGGCCTGTACAGTATAGACTTGTGCGTTTGGTCTGGGACCTGAAACTCCCTCCTCGAAGAATGGGATTGTAAGAGAGAATGGCTGGGGGAGCATCTTTGAAGATACCAAACGCCCACTGTTGTCATATGCGATGCACCCCAAGTAAGGCGCGCATAGTGGGTTGCCTTGAAACAGCTCGAATATACGCGCCTTACGCGGACCCCATAGACCGACCTCTGGGGTTATTGAGACCTCGTAATCGAAAATGGTTAGATCAGAAGGGAGCTTGAGGGCGAAGAAGTTCGCTTGCAAGCTGATTGCCTTGCCGTTTGTCCCCCAGCCAGGTCGAAGAGGCATCTCGTCTGTATGAGGCTCCCTTTCAAAAGCTGCAATCAAAGCCTGCGAACTCTCGACCGTGGGCCCGACGTTTTCATCACTGCCTCTAACTCTTCTTTCCCTACTATCTCTTCCGCCTCGCCGATTACCACCTGCAATCGGTGAGGCCTCTGGGTTTGCAGATGCAGAAGGGCCTATCAGGAAAGGATTCTTGCCGCTCCGGAGGAGGCGATTGCAGGTAGTGATGAAACGACGGTTGCGGACAGAGATCTGAAGAGTAGCGATGATTTGGGCCTTTTTCAGCCGAACGATGAGTGTGCAAGATGAGTGGCTAGTTAGCATCGTATGCACACGGGACGCAGGTGCGAACCCTGGCTAGTCTGCAAGGGAGACTAATACCAGGTACTGGTCTTGAAGCAGCTTACGCATGCCGACCGAGGGGAAGTTGCGTCGCCACGTGCGCCAGTCTCCGTTAAATTGCAGACTAGCCAGGGTTCGAACCTGCGTCTTGAGACAACCACGCGTTTTCAGTGACTGAGTCGGTTGCCATACAACACAATCTCCATAAGCTCTGCACGGACTCAGATTCTTCTGGGCCTTGGACAACGCCTGAGGGGAATACCACTGAGGTATTTCCAGTGACTGCAATCTACCAGATCATAAGTAAGGTGGATTTGATAGCGCGATACTATCTCCTACTTTTCAATCGCCTGAACTTTAATCCATAGATCGCCGAGAGCAACTTTTTCAGAATGGCGAGCAACGCTCTGCACTAACAATGCGTCGATGCTATTATCTGGATGGTCAGTATATTTACTTTGTTTGCCGCTATTATTAACACTGTCGTAAATCTTCCCCAGGTTCTCTGCATGCGGGACACCTCAATCTTCATGGATCCGCACCACTTGCCACTGCCAATTCTGTATACCTTGCACTGCGATTACTAGTCTCCCTCACAGAAGATTCAGCTGCTCTGTAGGGAGCGGTGGCCAATCAGTGATCCTAGTCGGCCGCAAGAAGGCGAACAAAGAGTCACTAATACCCAACCAGCTTTATACCGTCACAGGCGCTGCTTACGTATATCGGGAAGCAAGCTATTGGAGTCTTCACGATCTTCACGGCTACGGACAAAGTGCGCATTGTCAACTTCGACATGTATACGATACAAAAGGGCTATTTCTGGCCAAACACTCTGGGGACACGCATAGATCAGCCTTCAGGATGTCGCATGAACGTCCAATTGCTCTGGTGAGCATTAAATGCCTCGCGAATTTGTACGATATTGAGAGGCGGCCCTAGATCACTGGAATGAGACATGCGGTGAGGACTATCAAAAGAAACTGACACGTCGAGCAAGCGGGTTGTGCAGCCGACTCCTCAGAGGTAGTCCTGATTCAAGTTGACTTTGCTTTCGCCCAAATCTGTTTAGGCGACGACGGTGGTACTCCGCCCACGTAGGCTGAAGTGCGCCAGGTGCTTTGGCTAAACCTGAATCCTCACCGTGACCTTATGGCGCGTTATTGGCTTCCTCAAACAGAATACGAGCATCGAAAGTGACTCTTCTCCCGTCCAGCTTTAGTCCGAGCCTTCCCTGTGGCACAATCAGATCACTATCTGTTGACTGCGAGTCGTACCCGACAAAAATTGGGTGATCCCAAATATACTGGTGAGTGCATTATTTGAAAGGTCACAAATAGACTTACGCTGCTTTGAGTAATATCACAGAACGTACAGCTTCAAATCTGTGAGCAATTTGCCTACTAAGGGGCTGTGGTACGATCACTCCAGGGCGGAATTATGAATCTCATTTGACGTGTTTGACGACGGTTGAACTCCGACCCATCACAAAAGGTTGGTCCAACTCAGCATTCTCAACCATGATCACGACCTTGTATTAGATGCTGGTCACAACGGTCCTTCCAAATACCAATTCAAACGAGATCCCAGATCGCTGGGATATCCTCATGAAATCGACTCTGTCTCCAGAAAGCTACCTACTATACCCTGTGCAATTTTGGGAAGACTCTCGGATTCGCCTGACGCGAAGCTCTCAGCATCAGGAAAAGGATGCCGACACGGATGCAATCCTAGTGCAAACTGAGCCACAGCCTTTCAAAATCACATGGAGCTGGTCGTAGAAATCTTGAGAGCCGAAAGATTCAATAGTTTCTGCGTGGATACCGAAAAGCTCCAAAGGTTAGTGCCGTACCTTGAAACAAAGGATGTGTTCTAACGCCTGACAGGACTGATGATATAGCTACGAGTTATTGCTCACCAGTCGTAGAAGTAGCTGAACGCATATTTCTTGATCAAGAAGTGCCTTCAGTCAACATCTACACAGCGATCTCGATGACGGTGCGCCCTATATCGATTGATAGAGACCTGGCAAGGCGCAGGCCGGAAACTTAGGATAGCGCCTCTTGTGATGCACAAGCTGGATGCAGATCCAGACACGTTGACATGGCATCTGGCCGACCAAACATCCAATCGGTTACTGTGTTGGGATAAGCACAAGGAATGCATGGGAATCACTATGTGGATGGTTAGTGGATCACCTCCTTCTATTGATTTATGATAGTTCTCATCGCATATATTAGCCAGTGGGCTCTCTCAACAAGGAATATTTCGTTGTCTCCGCTAAATCGCCATTGGAAACTAGCCAAGTCGTTTATCGCGCGCTGAAGTTGCTCAGCACATTGGTTGACGAGCATGCTGCTCCATATGGAGTACTGACCGATGAGGTTGTATCGGTGGTGATGGAGCGCGATTCGATTGCAGACAAGAGGGCCATGCAAGTTTGGGCATACTCGAGAGTCGAGACGACGGTGGCGCGCATCCAACAGGAGACGTGCGTGATGTGTATGAAATGCCTATCGTGGACTGCTAGATAATTTGTACATACTGGTAGCGATCGATATCCCTCCCTCTTCTTGTTAGCATCTATCAACAGCTCGGTGTCACGGTCTTACACTCAGGCTGGGATTCAATGAGTTCAAATCACAATGTCATTCATTCTTCCACGCTGTTTGCATACTAGTACTAGTACTCAGGCTTTCCGGCTTCCTGGGCCTTAACGTTATCATCCAGTAACTTCCGCACCTTTGATAGCGCTGAGCGTAGGTAGTAGGCGACTGTGGCACGAAGGTCTTCTTTCTCTACAAAGAACCAGTTCAATGATGTGACCACGTTAGGTTTGTGTTCCTGACCGAGCGGTCTCTTATGCTCGCCCTCACTGGCAGCAGTGCCAGAGGGGGCCTCCACGTTTGACTGCAGGTGTGTGTCGATGACTACTGCGCTGAAGTAGTCTGTCAGCATAACACGAGGGACGCCATAATGCCGTCCATAGCGAAGTGCCTGTTGCAACATCGAGATCGTGCCTAGTAGTGCTTGTTTGGTAGGCCTGGGGCGGTTGGGACCAGATTGTGTAGACTTAGCGAGGGCTAGAGTGATGACTCGTTCAGCCGTGTCGTCCAAAGGAATCCGGTGTGCTGCCAGCCACTCAAAAAGGTCCTTCTTCAGGGCATTTAGGTTCTATAGGAGGTGAACATTAGCTGAAGGTATTGCAATTCGTTGCATCCGACTTAGCGCACCTTGCACTCAAGTGGAAGAAGGCCCTTCAAAGATGCCGTGCTATCATCAAGAGACCCCTCAGCAAAGCCCCATATGGTGTCCTCGCGCAGATAGCCATTGGCACCGCGCACCCCCGATTCATCTGCCTTGGTGGCTTGCTGTTGCCTAAACCTTTCAGCTGCAACATATTGCCGACTTTCGGCTCCCTCGCGAAGGAATGGGCTCAATACAAATAGCTTGTCCACACGTACACCAGGCAATTTTTCTCCCGATAAACTTGGGTCCTCTGGTGTTTTGGAATATGCCTCACCTAGGAGTGCTAGGTCCCAGCGAACATTACTCATCTTTCCGACTGGATGAGGTACCCACTTGTTTGCGTTTGCAATCTGCAGTATGGGTATAGCAACTTGTAATTCAAAAGCAAGACTGCCGGTATAATCATCATTGATCAGTGCGATGGTAACAAATGATATAAGGTTTGTATACTTACACTACATCATCCTCTGTTCGGGGATAATCAAAAGGAATGGGTGTGACAGGTAGATGCAAAGGCTTCCACGATCGTGCATCTTGCAGGAAGTTCTCTTTTTCTTCCTTCCATTCTGCATCTGGATCCATGCCAAGGCGCACGCCCCTGAGGATCCTTGAGCTCCATAGGTGAGTGGAACCCTTTGTACGAGGCGGAGGGACGTCAAGATAGGTGTTTGTGGATCGATTTTGATCACCACCTTGAGGAGACTTTCGCTTGAATTCAGCTGGAGCTGATGTGAGGAAGTTGTAGACTTCTGAATTCTGACTGGGAGGCATGGTGCTGCAGGATGGAGATGAGGCCCAGAGAGAAAATCCTAGCTGCTATCTATTTGCTATGATGCGGCATCCCCGGGCCAGAATTCCACTTTGAGCTATACCAAAAGATGACTGCGCTGATCATCCAACGACCAGTGGGAGACCATCTCCGCTCTGTTGCAATCATGTTAATGCCACGATAAATGCTAACAACAAGAGAGAGGGGTTTGGATAGTATCACTCGCTACTGTATTTATGAAGTATCTAGGACATTTATAGAAGATATAGACCCGGGAGGCTAGCTACCGTCAACCAATGGCCAGTGTAGAAAAGATACATAGGACTTAGTAGGAGAGGTAAAGTCACCGTGAAGTTGTGGAGAACCTCAATGCTCGTATTCTAACTCAGGAACCCAGTAGCGACGTATTATATCCATGTCGATGTTGAAGTCCACGATAAGCATTTCATACACATCATACACGTCTCTTGTTGGATGCGCGCCACCGTCGTCTCCCAACCAGAGGTGTGCGAAAGCAAGATCAATCAAGACAATATCAGGGAAGTCAGGATCAAGCCCTGAGCAGATTGCCTGATTAACATGCCAGTCGGTTTGGCTGACACCAGCATACTTGATCGCTCGCACAGCGTGTCGCATGCTAGTCGTCTAGCGGTTCTTAATCAGATTAAATGAGAAACCGGCGTGAGTTAGGACACATACCAAGGCGATTTGTTGAGCAGGGGAAAGTCCACTTGTCGCATAGTCCCCGAGCGAGACGCCTGGAATATATTCCATAAGCATTCCATAGGCTTGCCAGCCATCAGGCAATGTGACCTGTGCTGGGTTGCTCAGTATGTGTTCATCGTAAGAGTTGCCCAACTCACAAGATGAAATCCATAGGAATGTGGGATTAAAGTACCTTGAAGGTGACTTAGTCGGTCGTAGGCCGCTTCCTCTCGTCTCACCAGATCTTCCGAATTGTTCACGCTGGTCAATCGGTATTCGGCAGGTGTGAAGTGATAATCGGTGGTATTATCTTCCGGTATATCGAAGTGTCGCTCATCGTATACCTTGAAGCAAAGGAGCTCGTCACATCCAGCGAGCCGACCAAAAAAGACCTGTGAGAATTGATTAGGGCCCACACGTTTGTTCTCCGCGATCTTGAATTGGACACTATCACTCTTCAGCAAGATATCGTCGATCTCGCTGTTGCGAGGCCTCGAGAATCGAGTTACGCTAGCCAGTGTATCCGGGGGTAATGGAACAAGAGGGTAGGGCGATCGGTGACGGCTATACGCTCGGAAAAAGGCTCCAACTTCCACACTGAGCATCATTCCAGGTACGATGGGGTTGTCTTTAGCTTGTTGCTGTACATAATCCTTCCACCGAGAGAATTCATTCCAGGCCTCGCGAACTCGTTGCATGGTGTACATGTCGAAATCTGCGAACCAGCGCTTTGTCGCAGTAAGTATGGAGGTGTCCTGAGTAAAACTGGTACGAAGTTGATCCGGGCTTTGCAGAGCTCCTCTGCAGAGTATAGAATTTCCGAGGCTTCTACAGCGACACAAGGTCCAGTTTATTGCTTCCTTATAGAAGCATGCTGCGAGTATAAGTCGCAGCGGCGTCTCATCAGCAGAGTATGTCCAAACTTGCATGGCCCTCTTGTCTACGATCGAATCGCGCTCCATCACCACCGATACAACCTCATCGGTCAGTACTCCATATGGAGCAGCACATTCATCAACCAATGTGCTGAGCAATTTCAGCGCGCGATAAACGGCTTGGCTAGTTTCCAGGGGCACTTCCGTGGGAACGACGAAATCTTCCTTGTTCAGAGAGCCTACGGGCTTATAACCGCTATGAGCACTATCATGAATCAATAGAAGTACACTCTCAACTCACCATCCACACAGCAACTCCCATGCATTTCTTGTGCTTATCCCAACGGAGTAACCGATCGGACGTATGGTCGGCCAGATGCCATGTCAAAGTGTCTGGATCTGCATCCAGCTTGTGCATCACAAGATACGCTATCCTGAGTTTCCGACCTGCGCCTTTCCAGGTTTCAGGATTCTTCACTGACAAAACAGATCAATAGAGGACGCACCGTTATCACGATCTTTGCTGTAGAATCTGAGTGTAGGCACTTCAGGATGAAGAAATTCACGATTAGCCACTTCTACGACCGGTAGGCAATAAGTCTCAGCGATATCGTCGGTCCTATTCGGAGTCAGAGCAAGTCCTTTCTACAGTTTGTGGTGCTAACCTCTCAAGTTTTTCGGTATCCACACAGAAATAGTTGAATCTTTCGGCTCTCAAGATTTGTAAGACCAATTCCATGTATCGTTCGAAAGTCTCTGGCTCAGTTTGCACTAGAATTGCATCCGCGCCGGCAATCTTTTTCCGATGCTTAGAGCCTCGCGTCTGGTACATCCGAGACTCGCCCCGACGTTGAACAGGGTATCGTAGGTAGCTTTCTGGAGATAGAGTTGTTCCCATGGTAGTGACCAATGGATTTGGTTGCTTTAGCATACAGATGAGTAACTGTATCAACACATACGTCACTAAAAAATAAGTGTACCTTTATAATGCCAAATCCGAGCGAAGAAATCAAGTTGGTCGTAAGTGGTTCAGTGTGAGGCGAAGTTCAACTTCAGCTACTACTTCAACAGACCGTGTGACATGCGCTCAGTGTGACTCCGCGGCCAAACCGGATCGTTCAATATATGTTCGATCAAGCGCCCCGCATTTTTGACCTCTCGGACGACGTTATATATTACGATCTCCGTAGGCTCTGCACGTCGGACACGGTTGTCAACGCCTGGGAAGTAGGACATACTGGTGTATACTAGTCCCAGTGATTGCAACCTTTCAAATCAGAAGTATGTAGGGTTTGGTAGCGCAATCCTATATCTCTCACTTTCCAATTCCCTGCATTTTGATATTCAGGTCGCCTGCAATGAGAGCAGCTCTCACTTGCGACGGCGAGCAATACTCTATAATCATCTAGGAGCTGCACAAGGAATGTGTCGATGCTATTGATGTTGCATGCAGAATATTTCAATCTCTATGGATCCGCACCACTAATCGTTACCAATGCTGTATACCGCACTGTGCAATCGGGCCACCTATACTCTGCAGCGGAGCTCTGCCAAGCCGAGATCATCTTCGTACCAGTTTTTCTGAGGACAACTCAACACTTATCACAACAAAGCGCTGGTTTGCCGATTTCGACATGTACACCATGCTGGAGTGAATTCGCTCGGTGGAAGGAATATGTACAACAACAAGCCAAAGACAACCCCATTGGACCTGGTATGACGCTCAGTGTAGAAGTTGAAGCCTTTTCTCGAGCATATAGCTTGCATCGCCCTACCCTGTTGTTCCCTTGCCTGCGGACACACTGGCCAACGTAACTCGGTCTCGAGGCCCCGCAACACCGAGATTGACGACATCCTACGGACGAGGGATACGCTACAGTTCACGATTACAGAGAACAAACGCGTTGGTTGTAATCAATTCTCACAGGTTTATTTTTGCCGCATCGCTGGATGTGAAGAGCTCCTTTGCTTCAAAGCATATGACGAGCGACATTTCGACATACCAGTTGAGAACTCCCAGGATTATCACTTGGGACTTCCTGAACACCGATTGGCTAGCGTGAACAATTCGGAAGATTTGATGAGACGAGACGAAGCAGCCTACGACCGACTTAGACATCTTCAAGGTGCTTTAATTCCACATTCATATGGCTTCCATCTTGTGAGTACGATAACTTCTATTATGAACAGATATTGAACAAATCGCCGCGTGCAGGTGACGTTTGCTGACGGCTGGCAAGTCTACGTCATGCTCATGGAATATATTCTCTGGGATTATGCAAAAACTGGACTCTCCCCAGATTAACAAATTGCCCTAGTAAGTGTCATAGAGTCCACAGCTTTCTATCTTCACCTGATGAATGCCCACTAGACCACTAGTATGCGACATGATGTGCGTGCGATCAAGTATGCTGGTGTCAGCCAAACCGACTGGTATGTCAATCAGGTAATCTGCTCGGGGCTTGATCCCGACTTTTCTGATATCGTCTTGATTGACTTTGCTTTCGCGTACCTCTGATTGGGCGATGGCGGTGGGACGCCTCCAACAAAAGACTTGGATGAAGTCTACGACATCCTTATTGACCTCAATATTGACCTTGATATTCTACATTCTTACTGGCTTCCTGTCTTGGAATATGAGCGATTGAAGACATCATTCTCCTATAATTTCATCTGTCTTTGTACTACTGGCCATTGGGTTGAAAACACGGTAGCGAGTCCCTTTATATTCATTTTCCATAAATGCATTGAACTCATGCTCCTCTCATTGGTCGTTGCCGTCATGTTACCACACGGGCAGCCTATCTCTCAACTTGGCTCCGAATAGTTTCTACTGCATGCAGGTCTTCTGGGGGCGTCAAGTTGCTGGCTATGAACGAATCGATGAGGCTCATTCATCTCTTGGTGAAACGGCAAAAGGGATAAGTGCGATTCCGAGTCCAGTGCATTCTAAGTTTATTGAAGTTAACTTGTGAATAGAAATTTGAAGTATATCATGGTGTAGACTAACTGCAGACATCGCTGTAGGAATCGAAACGCGCCTCGGAAATACCATCTGTATTTATCGGCGTGTGAGATATCATAGTCTCCATTTTCTCGCCTCATCTTGACGAAATGACTGCCTATTTCGATGAACGTAAATCGCCCTCAAAATCAGCGCGAGGACGGCGCCCTCAATCAGAAATGCCGCGTTCGTGAAATGGCCTGTTGGATATCCAGGAGCCTCAGAACTCTTGTAGATATAAACACCTGATGTGAAGAACCATTTAGCTAGAGTGCCTTGGACGGTGTACTGATATATATTCTAGAACGTACCAATTATTTGGCCAAATTGCCCTGTCGAGATGTTCAGGGGGACAGCAAGAGTGGTAGCGCCAGTGCTCCGCAAGTTCGCTGTCAGCCAGCTGAGTACTGGTGCGACGCTCGCAAAAGCGAATGAGACGGAGACGCATAATAGTCCATATCGTGCTTTGAAAGCGTCCAATGGTAAAGCACCTTCGCAACGCGGCCATTAGTGCTTCAATATAGATGGATAGAACATGATATACCTTGTACAAGGAAGCTCACCCCAGCAATTCCTAGAGCTAAAACTATTCCCCAAGCACGTACATTGTGCTTGTCCGTTTGCCAAGCCAGGAGAAGGGTCACGACGAAAGCAATAGCGTAAGGAGGTACCGTGAATAATTGAGCATTGAGTCCTTCATAGCCCAGCCCTGAAATGATCGTAGGGGCGAACAGGGAGATGCTGGCGAACGGAACATCAATTGACATGAAGATGAGGTAATGGAGGTAGAGCCTCCAATCCGTGAGTGTCTCTCTGGCCTCCTTCCACGTAATCTTGGCATGTCCAAGGGATGCGACGCCTCGAATTCGTTCGACTGCTAACTCTCGCTCTTCATCCGAGAGCCACTTCACAGTTTCGGGGAAGTCGGGGAAGAAGAGGAACACTAATATTGAACATGCACAAGACGGTGCGCCCTCAATAATAAACAACCAGCGCCATGCTTCCAAGCCTTTGACACCGTTCATGCGACCCACGCCAAAAGCAATTGCACCTCCAAATGCACTGCCTTAGACCATTAGGTGAATGAATCGGACTCGGATAATAACACGGAACGGAAGATACTCACCTAGTGCCGCACTGGCCGAGATCCAGGCTATGCGCAAGGCTCGCTCCTCCGGTTTGTACCAAAATGTAAGACAGTATACCATACCCGGGAAGAGACCTGCCTCAAATACGCCAAGAAAGAATCGAGCTGCAACGAGTCCTGCAAAATTATGCACAGCGCCAAGGACCATTGTCATCAGGCCCCATCCAAGCATTAGCATAGCTAACCTATCAAAGACAGTACTCGCTTAGAATATTGGTGTGGATACAGGGCTTCAACTTACCAGCGACCAGGTCGAAATTTCTTCAGCATGTAATTGGAGGGTGTCTCGAAGATGGTGTAGGCAACGATGAAGATCATCAGTGCGACAAGATATTGTTGGTTCGATATATGCAGCGTCTGTACCAGTGAATCGTCAGTTGCGCTATTGAGTATTTTGGCATTGCCCTATCCAGAAAACGTGAGTACAATTGCTTTTCTAGAAACCCGACACTTACGATGTTTGTGCGATCTAAGGAACACAACAGATATACGAACATTGCAGAGGGTATAAGGCGACCATCAATACGTCGCACGAGCCTGATTGAGTATCAGCGATCCTCATCATTGTCCGTGTAGTATGGAAAGCCGCACCTCCCTTCCTTTTTTTCGTCGATTAAATAGAGATGATTACCATCCACCGTTCGAAATTCATTGATATCAGACCACTTCTCGAAGTCTCCACCATTTTCCGGGGGGACGGCTGCCTTTTCTTCCCGGACCTGGTTCTCTGAACGAACTCTCGACATCTCAGCAGATGAGCAAATCGAAGTTACCAGTAGGCGGTTTGTGCACTGCAAACCTTGGGGGGGATAGATGATTCACTAAAATAAAATCGTCGCATCGGATTTATACCTGCATATCGCATGTATCCGATGACACGCGGATAAATGGCCTCATATCGCCCTTGTGACTACCTATATGATAGACTCTGGGGCGCGTTGGTAGTTCTCAAGCGAATGAGGAATACAGAAAGCAGCGCGGCTAGCGCCAATCCATGCAGACGCCTCAACCCGGATCATGTTCGAGAAGCCTTGGTACTGGGCGCCCGGTCTATCCTGCCGTCCGGGTTCGACAATAGCGTTTGATAGATCAAGCTGGCTTTGGTATAGGTGAATCATCTCCGATGGTGCAAGGAGCATGCTGATGTATAAGACGATAGAGCCATGAGGCATACGGATTCCGCAGCAAGAGCCAGAGTCAATGATAGTAGTAGGGGCTCTATGATTGCGACATTTATGGGATTCTCGTGGTTTCCCCATCAGGTTTCAAAGCTTCCATCGCAAGGCCCCGTCTTGGCCAACCAGCTGCCGATTGCGATGAACGTAAACGCCTCGCAGGATGAGCACCACGATAGCACTTCCGATGAGGAATGCCGCGTTCGTGAAATGGCCTGTCGGATATCCGGGAGCTTCAGACGTCTTGTAGATATTGACACCTAATGCAGATAACCAATTAGTCGCAATCCCTTAGACTGTATGCTAACCCAGAACATACCGATTATTTGGCCGAATTGTCCGATGGAGACATTCAGCGGGACAGCAAGAGTGGAAGCGCCAGTGTTGCGCAAGTTCCCCGTAAGCCAGCTGAGTATTGGTGCGACGCATGCAAAAGCGAATGTGACGGAAACACACAACAGTCCATATCGTGCTGTGAACGCGTCCGGGGGTAAAGCACCTTTGCGTGTATCAGAGGTATCAGGCTTGAACGCAGGTGTAGTAGATAAGATTGCATACCTTGTGCTAGGAAACTCGCGCCGGCAGCTGCCAGCGCAAAGACCGACCCCCAGGCACGAATGTTATGTTTGTCCGTTTGCCAGGCCAGTAAAAGTGTCACAACGAAAGAAATCGCGTAAGGGGGCACCGTGAATAACTGAGCATTGAGTCCTTCGTAACCCAGTCCCGAAATGATTGTAGGAGTGAAGAGAGAGATGCTAGCAAATGGCACAGAGATGGCCATGAAGATGAGGTAATGGAGGTAGAGACGCCAATCCGTGAGTGTCTCTCTGGCCTCCTTCCACGTGATCTCGGCATGCCCAAGGGATGCGACGCCTCGAATGCGTTCAACTGCAGCCTCTCGCTCTTGATTCGAGAGCCACTTGGCAGTTTCGGGGAAGTCGGGGAAGAAGAGGAATACCAATATTGCACATGCACATGACGGGGCGCCCTCGATAATGAACAACCAACGCCATCCCTCCAAGCCTTGGACTCCATTCAACCGACCCACCCCATAAGCGATTGCACCTCCAAATGCATTGCCTGATATATTTATTGGTTAACTCGAGCGAGAGTGGATAGAACAAGATATTCACCCAAAGATGCATTAGCCGAGATGCACGCTATGCGCAAGGCCCGCTCCTCCGGTTTGTACCAGAAAGTAAGACAGTATACCATACCCGGGAAGAGACCTGCCTCAAATACTCCAAGAAAGAACCGAACTGCAATGAGTCCTGCATAATTGCGCACAGCGCCGAGGACCATTGTCATCAGGCCCCAGCCAAGCATCAGAACAGCTATCCTATTGAGGACGATAGTGCTTAGAAATAGCATGACGTGAATCAAAGCTTCAGCTCACCAGCGACTAGGTCGAAATTTCTTCAGCATGTAATTGGATGGCGTCTCGAAGATGGTGTAGGCAACAATGAAAATCATCAGCGCGACAAGATATTGCTGGTTGGATATATGCACTGTCTGTACCAGTGAATCGCCAGTTGCGCTGTTGAGTATTTTGGCGTTGCCCTATCCAGAAAATGTGAGTATAATTTCTCTGCTAGGAACCCGACACTCACGATGTTTGTGCGATCCAAGGAACACAACAAGTATACAAACATTGATGAAGGTATAATGCGAATGTCAATGCGTCGCACAAGCCTGACCAGATATTAACTATTGTCATGATCGCCTGTGTATAACAGACCGTACCTTCGTTCCTCTTTTTCGTCAATTGAGTAGAGATTGCCATCTACCATCCGCAATTCATTGATGTCAGACCACTTCTCGAGGTCCCCGCCATTAACAGGGGATGTAATTATTTTGTCCTCTTGTCCCTCTGAATGAGCTGCCGACATCTTAATGCTTGAGCAAGTCTAAACTATCCGTGGGCAGTGGAGAACGTTTAAGCGTTTGCGCAGTGTAGCCTGGGGAGGTAGTTAGATAATCTCCACCTAAAGTGAAATCGCCGCAGGGAATTTATAGCTGCGCGTCGCATATATCCGGTCATAACACACGGATGAATGGTACCCTTGTGACTGCCTATATGATAAACTTTGGTGGCGTTACGTTCCTCGCACTGGGCGTAAACGTCCTCCAAGTATACAATTAGCGCACTGAAGGCATTGAAAACCGATTCAGCTGCCTGATACTATTTTAATGCCTTTGAGGTCCAAACGAAAAGATCAGATGAATGCTCACCCGGTGTCGAACGAATGAGGGATACAGAGAGCAGCGCTGTGACATCTCTCCCCTCAATCATGTGTAACGCTATTGCGGCAAGGTCTCTTGACACGAGAAGTGTATGCTTCCTTCACAAAGAAGGTTTGTGTCTGAAGATAGTGTTTGATATATCATATGGCTTGGTCATTATCTCCGATAACAGGAAACATGGTGATGTATAAGATGATAGAGCCACGGGGCACAAGAATTCCGTAGCACGATCCTCAAAAACCGGAGTCAACGATAGCGAGGTCCATCATCCAGGGTCTCTATGGTTGTGACATTTATGAAATGCGATTCTCGTGAATTTAGAATCAAGTTATACGCATTCTTACTGAGTTTAAAGTCTCCATCGCAAGGCCCCGTCTTGGCCGACCAACTGCCGATTGCGATGAATGTAAACGGCTCGCAAAATGAGCACCACGATGGCGCCTTCAATAAGGAAGGCAGCGTTCGTGAAGTGACCTGTTGGGTATCCGGGAGCTTCAGAACTTTTGAAAATGTACACCCCTAAATATAGCCATAGTAAGGATAAACTGATGGAATGAGCGATCCATCACGCACCGACGATCTGACCAAATTGGCCTATTGAGACGTTCAATGGCACAGCAAGGGTCGAAGCACCGGTGTTTTTCAAATTCGCTGTGAGCCAGCTGAGCAATGGTGGGATGCTGGCAAATGAGAACGAAACCGCAACACATAAAAGACCGTATCGTGCTTTGAACGCCTGTGACGGCAAAGCGCCTGTTGTGCAGCAGATTGTTAGTGCCTAGATAGTTCGCCATGTAGAGATAGGAAATACCTTGAGCAAGGAAGCACACCCCAGCTATCATCAGTGACAAGAAAGATCCCCATGAACGCATCTCGCGCTTATCCGACTGCCAAGCCACGAATACGGTCACGACGAAGGCAATTGCATACGGAGGTACTGTGAACAACTGCGCCTGAAGTCCCTCGTAGCCCAGACCCGAAATGATAGTAGGAGCGAAAAGGGAGATGCTGGAAAACGGCACCGAGATCGATATGTAGACAAGGTAGTGGAGGTAAAGTCTCCAGTCTGTGAGAGTTTCCTTCGCATCCTGCCATGTGATCTTCGCATGCCCGAGGGATGCTACACCTTTGATTCGGTGCACAGCTAGCTCCCTTTCTTCGGCGGAAAGCCACTTCGCGGTCTCAGGAAAGTCGGGGAAGAAGAAAAATACGACAATCGCGCATGCGCAGGACGGTATACCCTCAAGGATGAAGAGCCAACGCCACGCATCCAAACCACCGACGCCATTCATATGCCCCACGCCGAAAGCTATTGCGCCTCCAAATGCACCGCCTAGAAAGATTGAGCAAACTGACACGGGATCGAGTATTTTGGTCCTACCTAAAGTTGCGCATGCTAGAATCAAGGCTGCTCGTAGAGCACGCTCTTCAGGTTTATACCAAAAAGTGAGGCAGTAGATCATCCCCGGGAAGAGACCTGCCTCGAACGCCCCAAGAAGGAAGCGGACAACGACCATCCCAGCAAAATTTTGCACTGCACCAAGTACCATAGTCATGACGCCCCAGCCAAACATAAGCACTGCGATCCTATAGATCATCGCTAGCTGTCAACGCCATAGAGAGTTCTTCTTTATGTGTGAGCTTACCAGCGACTGGGACGGAATTTCTTGAGCATATAATTAGATGGTGTCTCGAAGATGGTGTATGCGACGATGAAAATCATGAGAGCGACAAGATACTGCTGGTCGGAGATATGAACGGTCTGCACTAAGGAATCACCAGTAGCACTGTTGAGTAGCTTGGCGTTGCCCTGCCGCTTTATGTGAGTGCATTTATTTCGTCTCAGAAAAGATCACCTACGATATTGGATCGATCCAGGAAGCATAACAGATATATGAACATCGACGATGGTACAAGGCGAATATCAATGCGCCGGACAAGCCTGCCATGAGAATGTGAGATAGCTACAGCCTGTGTGCACATGTCACTCACCTTTCCTCTGCATGATCTACGTAAACGTCGATGTCATTTGCCCTTTCAACCGTGCTTGATGATTTTTCAACGTCGTAAGCTTCTACCTTGAGTTTATCTATGTCTTGTGTTTTGGCATCCATTGTGAGGACGAGCCGCCTAGTGCCTTCAATGGACAGAGAGAGGTCGATTTTTCATGGGTGCGTTCCGAAAGTTTATATAGTTCGGGATAACATTCATCGGCTGTACATCACCATGTTACTTGCCCTTGTGACCATCGGAGAGATTGCCTCGCCGGCTTCCATAGCACGGCATGTTCTGGTGTGGAGGACGAACAGAAAGTTGGCGACTCAGCGGCTCTGCAGTGCGCCATTTGAACCTACTCAGGCGCTCATGATGGCCCGGGCCGAGCCGGAGCGAGATCTTTCATCTTGTCGTGAGATTTGAGTGTGAGATCTCTTCCACGTGGCAAAAGTCGAATATACTCAATGGTCAGACCATTCCTCATTTGCAGCCTCGACCAACGTCGGCAGGGCGAGAACAGCATCCAGACATCGAGGAGAATATTCAAAAGGTTGAGCGAGCCGTGATGGTCAGCTCAGACTCCAAGATGTGGTCTACCACCTACGACATCCTCATCGTCGGCGCAGGAATCGCGGGCAGCTCTCTCGCGCACGCTCTGTCCTCAATACCGCGTGCAAAACCGCTCAGAATATGCTTGTTGGAGCGCTCTCTAGCTGAGCCTGACAGGATTGTCGGCGAGCTGTTGCAGCCTGGAGGAATAGCTCTGCTCGAGAAGCTCGGTTTAGCGTCTTGCGTCAAGGGCATCGACGCAACACCCGCATATGGCTACTGCGTCGTACTCGACGGCAAGCCCGTACATATTCCTTACCCCAACAATCGTGCCGGATGCGGCTTTCATCATGGGCGGTTTATCCAGGCGCTGAGGGCAAAGGCAAAGGCCGCACCTAACGTCGAGGTGGTTGAGGCAACGGTGTCGGAACTCATCGAGTGTTCGATGACCAAACGTGTGTTGGGTGTGCGGGCGACGCGCAAGGAAGAGAACGCGGTTGAAAAGGAGACTTTCTTTGCGGACTTGACTATCGTCGCGGACGGCTGCTTCTCCAATTTCCGCTCAGCAGTCATGGGACAGGCGGGCGTGAAGCCAGAGGTTAAGAGCCACTTCGTCGGCGTAATACTCGAAGATGCCAACCTCCCAATACCTAAGCACGGCACCGTTGTACTCGTCAAAGGCTCAGGACCAGTGTTACTCTACCAAATTGCAGAGCACGACACCCGCATGCTCGTCGACGTTAAAGCGCCCCTTCCTAGTGATCTCAAGGGCCATATTCTAAATAACATCATGCCCCAACTACCCTCTGCCCTACACATCCCCGTACAAAGGGCCCTTGAGAACGACCGACTGCGACGGATGCCTAATTCGTTCCTCCCGCCCGCGCAGCAAGGTGGACAACATACCAAGGAAGGCGTTATCCTCGTCGGTGACTCGTGGAACATGCGTCATCCTCTCACGGGTGGTGGGATGATGTGTGCGTTCAACGACGTCGTCATCCTCCGACGCCTGCTGGCAGATGTCCACGATTTCTCGGATTGGAAGGAGATTTCACAGCTACTTCACAGCTGGCATTGGCAACGGAAGCCTTTGGCGGCTACCGTAAATATACTTAGCGTTGCGTTATATGATCTCTTTGGAGCTGATGGTGCGTGTCCTTTTCTTTTCTTTTCTCGTGTCTATTCCCTACTAATTTGATGGTGGTATTAAGACGAGTCGCTAGCGGTCCTGCGCACCGGCTGCTTTAAATATTTTGAACGTGGGGGAGACTGCGTCGAGGGTCCAGTCTCGCTTCTTTCAGGGTACACATCTCTTTTCTCACCTCTAGATATCCTTGCTGACTATCTCTCGTTTTCTAGTATCATCGCGTCACCAGCAGTGCTATTCAGACATTTCTTCGCTGTCGCTTTCTACTCCATCTGGGTGATGTTCACCCATTCACACCCCGTCTCTACCGCAGACGGCAAAATTGTGCACGTCGTACCCGGGTGGGACGCATACCCGTATCTTATAATCAAAAGTATCCAAGTTGTGCGTATATCATTTCTCACCATATCTTGTCCCGTACTCACTTCCGCTTAGTTCTGGACAGCGTGTATCGTGTTCCTTCCATTAATGTGGACAGAAGTTCGTTGGTGGTGAATGTTCCTTCAGATAATACCATTTACATACTACAGCGTACGTGTAAGACATGAGAGACGTTGGACTAACCTCATCTGGGGGCTCTGTTGTAAAGGTATACTGTACGCTACAGAACATCTATATAGGATATCTAAATCAAGATACATACATACATACTCCTTAGATTAGTGAGCCAGATGGCTTGTGTTTATACCCTAATAATTGTGGATTTATTCCATCTCACTGATTCCTTCTTCGCGGCGAAAATATACTAGTGCCAATGTACAAGATGACAGAGAAAGTCCTGCCCAGAAGATCCTAAATTGTTAGTACAGAGTTTGTCATTGAATCTTGCCTCCCCCCCCATCAGGCCTTCTTCGTCTTCACCATGCTCCTCGTGGTCATTGTCCTTGCCGTAGCCGTCTTTTTGGCCACCCGCCGGGGCATCGGCTTCTTTACTGGAGTGGCCTTAGCTTCAGTAAATTTTCTAGCGGAGGAGACTTTCTTCGTCGTCGTCCGTTTCACCGTCGTGGTCTTGGTAGTAGTAGCCTTCCTTGTGTTCCGCCTCTGCTTGACTAGTATCACTTCAGTTGCCGGTTCTTCAACGTCCTCGTCGGAAGAATCTGAGCCGTCCTCCCTATGTAGACCGCTAGCACGTCCATTATGCCCGTCGCTATTCATTACGGCGCTGCTAGTCCCCGCTTTATAAGTCAGGTATGGGTGAGCACTCATGAATCGTTCCCAGCTCCACACCGAATCGCTTGGCTTCGACTGTCCCGCCAATGCCTGCTTGATGGCGCTGCGGCAGACGACACCACCGAGGGTCTCCTTGTCAGCTCTTTTGATGAATAGAGTCTTCACCAAAAACGCCATGCGAAACACGCCCCAAAAGCGTAGGAGCCAAGGAGCCAGAGTCTCGCATTGAGTCGGAATGGGAATGCGCTCGAAGGCATCCTCATAATTAAAGAGCCCCGACTTCTTGTCCACTATTGTGGCTAGGTCGCCGTCCTCCCACTGCCGGATATACGTCCTGTAGGTTTTCTCCTTTGCGTTGCTGTCGGCGGGAGGCATGGTCACGATGTACCATACTGCAACATAGAATAACGACTCAAAATCATGCCGCAACCGATGGGTGATCCGCTTATAGCCACCCTTCGCGCTGTTCGCCATGTCTGCAATCAGCTCGATAGCCATGAATGGTAATGTTCCGGTACGATCTTTCGATCTGACGGCTGGTAGCCCATTGGGATCAAGGAGAGAGGCGAAATCGAAATCGATCAGGATGAAGTAAATCTTGCCCCGGCGTTTCTCGTACATGATGTTGTTGCAACTGATGTCACGGTGAAGGATATTGGCTTTATATCGCAGATCATGAAGACCTAAAACATGAATCAGAAATGGATACTACGCGCAGATAACAGTTGGACTCACAGTCTATCATCTGGTCAACCATATCTGGCAAAAGATCGCATGACTCTGAGAAGAGTTCCTTCAGTGGGCGATATTTCGAATATACAAGTCCCCGAAGAACCCTGTCCTCATGCGCTTCGTTCTTGATATGAAACGCCTCCCGCATACCATCAGACATATTCCATAGGTCTCCCCAGAGGTGTACTTCCGGCAGGTGCTCAACTCCCGCCTTGTGTGCGATCTCCACAAGCTCCTGTTCCGCTCTGCGAGTAGTCACCTGATAGGAGAACTTAGCGATCAACGGCTTCTTCAATGTCTTCGAATTCGTCTTGATCGCATACAAGAACGTGCGTCGGCCAACGAGAGAGTACTGCG
Source organism: Hermanssonia centrifuga (assembly GCA_001913855.2). Taxonomy (NCBI): domain Eukaryota; kingdom Fungi; phylum Basidiomycota; class Agaricomycetes; order Polyporales; family Meruliaceae; genus Hermanssonia; species Hermanssonia centrifuga. The sequence continues at coordinate 32,288 of MLYV02000445.1, read as the reverse complement.
TGAAGATGTGGTCTTGGAGGGTTAAAGTAATCTGCTCATTCGTCTTCGGCATCGTCATATCCAATGAGTAGCCCTTGAGGTTTCTAGGTGGGAAATTCTCCGGATAGGACGAAGACAGTGGCGGTCGTATCACTGGAGGGAGGGCCCCAAATTGAGACGGGTCACAGCAGCCAAATGCCACCACGATGGCGGCATACTTCTCAAAGTCACGGATGATTGATATCGTCTCCCGGGTACGTACGATACCCGCTGCATCGTAATACCATAGCGAGACCTTGTCGTCTTCGATGACCTCCCCGAGGCAGAACAGTCGAGTGCCATACGTACATGCGGCGACCTCCAGTGCATAGCCGCCAGCTTGGACTTTGCCATCCGCTGTGACCAGACTTGCAGAACTCCCGGAGTGCCTCTTGGAGGTGTCGGCAGCGTCGTGATCTTCATAGTCGAGCCCACGTATTAATCCAGTCGCGCCTTCGGACGATTTTGTTTCTAGTTGAGCGGTGCCACCGCTCGAACCCGCCACTTGTCCGACATCAGACTCGCTAGACGATGGTTTCCGACGAGATTTTTGCTGTGCGAGTAACGACAATTAGCATGGGAACTAGTATAGATACATCAGTATAATCATTTACCTTGCCCGTCTTCCCTCCAGCCCTCAACGTGTGCGGATCGACGTCTGGCAATCCTCGGTCTCTTCGCAGCTCGTCGTAGGCATCTGCCAGTATTTGGAATGCCTTCACTTCGGAGAACTTGAGTACATCTGTCCAATCGAACTTGACAACCCTAGAATCGCTTGTCTCTAGCTTCTCGCCGCGAACAAGGAGTAAATCGGGCTTGCGGACCGCCCCCAGTGAGCCATGCTCGGGGATACAATTGAGTGCAGAAGGATCATTCCGAGTCATCTTGATGTCCTGAATGGGATACGACTTAACCCCAGGAAGATGACCTCTAGCCATGTCGAGTATACGGTTAGAGAGGTCTGCCAGCGGTTCGTATCTCGCGGTCTCCTTCTCGGCCGTGGCAAATCGAGCGAGCGAGTTCTGGATGTCCGAGTCTTCATGCCACCTATGTTGCTTGATGTATTGAATCCATGACTTGAGCTTAGAATTGTCTAACTTGAGGACCGCTGCTATCCAGACGTCGAATGAAACCTGCTCGGCATGCTGGACATCCCGTCTGATGTAGGGGTGGACAGTGTCGTTGGTGTGTTCCACGGTCATGATTGATTCTAGAGACATGTTGAGTGGCGTCCCCTCTCACGTAACATCCCTGTCCTTGAGAGACTTGGGTGCAAACTCTAGAGACTGTCACTCATGGCCTGGGCACGCAGTGATACGAGGGGCTTTCCGCATGGCCAGGTGTCAGAGGGGGCGGAGTCATTGTTAAGGCGACTCACATAACTTGCCCAGTTATATTGTCTCAAATGCTGGGGCCTCTAACAGGATTGGTGGCCACAAATCGTGTCCGTTGTGAGCCGTGACAAACTTGAATCGCTGCCGAAAGCGGAAAGCAAACCATCATTTCAATTATCAAGGACCCTGGACAGCGCACATACTATCATCGGCCTGGAAGTGAAACAGTAAAATATATAGAATGCTGTGTTCACTCTTTTGCCTCCAGATAATGAGATATTGTTACTGACTACGATTGTGCCTGTGGTAAAAGTTATCAAGAAGGTACAAGGAGATTTGACACAAAGAAAAATCTGAAAGTGCGAAATGCACACAAGTTTCATTCCAGCCCAAATTACACGGCCTAGTTGAGCATTGCCTTGAAAATACAGGGTAAAGATTGTAACCTAGTGAAGAGAATTCATAAGCAGTACATACTATCGCAAGAACGGGTACCAATGCACACAATAACAGACTCGGATAAAGTTCTGCCAGCCCAGTAGATCCTAAATTGTTAGTACAGAATTTATCATTTGACCTTGTCACCCGTCAGGCCTTCTTCGACTTGACCATGCTCCTCGTGGTCATTGTCCTTGCTGTGACCGTCTTTTTGGTCACCCGGGGAATCGGCTTCTTTACTGGAGTGGTCTTCTTAGCTTCAGTAATTTTTCTAGCCGAGGAAACTTTCTTCGTCGTCGTCCGTTTCACGGTCGTGGTCTTGGTAGTAATAGCCTTCCTTGTGTTCCGCCTCTGCTTGACTACCACTTCGGTTGTCGATGGTTCGACGTCCTCATCGGAAGCATCTGAGCCATCCTCTCTGTGTAGGCCGCTGGCATGTCCATTATACTCGTCGCTATTCATTACGGCGCTGCTAGTCCCCGCTTTATAAGTTAGGTATGGGTGAGCACTCATGAATTGTTCCAAGCTCCACACCGAATCGCTTGGCTTCGACTGTCCCGCCAATGCCTGCTTGATGGCGCTGCGGCAGACGATACCACCGAGGGTCTCCTTGTCGACCTTTTTGCAGTAAATTGTCTTCACCAAGAACGCCATGCGGAACACGCTCCAAAAACGTTCGAGCCAAGGAGCCAGAGTTTTGCATTGAGTCGGGATGGGAATGCGCTCGAACCCGTCTTCATAGCAAAAGAGCCTCGTCTTCTCGTTCGCTACTTGGCCCAGGGTGCCATGCTCCCACTGTCGGATATACGTTCTGTAGGTCCTCTCCTTTGCGTTGCTCCCGATGGGAGGGATGGTCACGATGTACCATACTGCAACATAGAACAATGATTCGAAGTCGTGCAGTAACCGATGAGTGATCCGCTTATACCCCTCCTTCTCGCTATTCGCCATATCTTCTATCAGTTCAATAGCCATGAACGGTAACGTTCCAGTACGATCCTTTGATCTGATCACCGGTAGACCTTTAAGGTCAAGGACGGAAGCGAAATCGAAATCAATCAGGATGAAGCGAATCTTGCCCCGGCGTTTCTCGTACATGATGTTGTTGCAACTGATGTCACGGTGGAGGATATTAGCCTTGTACCGCAGGTCATGAAGACCTGAAACATAAATCAGAAATGAATATCACACCTAAATATTAGTTGGACTCACAGTCGACCATCTGGTCAATCATATCTGGTAGAAGATCGCATGACTCTGAGAAGAGTTCCTTCAGTGGAAGATATTTCGAATAGACAAGGCCCCGAAGAACCCTGTCCTCATAATCTTCACTCTTGATATGGAACGCCGCTCGTACGCCTTCAGACATATCCCACAGGTCTCCCCAGAGGTGTACTTCCGGCAGGTGCTCTACTCCCGCTTTGCGTGCGATTTCCACAAGCTCTTGTTCTGCTCTCCGAGCGGTCACCTGATAAGAGAACTTAGCGATCAACGGCTTCTTCAACGTCTTCGAGTTCGTCTTGATCGCATATAGGAACGTGCGTCGGCCAACGAGAGAGTACTGTGTGAAGATGTGATCTTGAAGGGTTAAAGTAACCCGCTCGTTCGTCTTCGGCATTGTCATTTCCAACGAATAGCCCTTGAGGGTCCTAGGTGGAAAATTCTCCGGATAGGGCGAGGACAGTGGTGGTCGTATCACTGGAGGAAGGGCCCCGAATTGATACGGGTCACAGCAGCCAAATGCCACCACAACAGCAGCGTACTTCTCAAAATCTTGAATGATTGATATCGTCTCTTGTGTACGTACGATTCCAGCAGCATCATAGTACCACAGCGAGACCTTGTCATCTTCGATGACCTCCCCGAGGCAGAACAGTCGGGTGCCATAGGTACATGCTGCGACCTCAAGTGCATAGCCGCCAGCTTGGACTTTGCCATCCGCTGTGACCAGGCTTTCAGAGCTCTCGGGGGAGTGCCTCTTGGAGGTTCCGGCATGTTCAAGGTCTTCAGGATCATGTCCGCGTTTCGAGCCAGAGGATGCATTCGGATGAGTTTGAGCGGAACCTCTGCTAGGACCGGCCGCTGGCACTTGGGCTACTTTTTCAGACTGTGGTTTCCGACGAGACTTTCGCTGTACAAGTAACGATGATCAGCATGAAGATGAGTATGCTAACGGTATGGCAATGATCACCCACCTTCCCTCCAGCTTTCAGCGTTTCTGGTAATCTTCGGTCTCTCTTCAGCTGCTCGTAGGCGTCCGACAACAATTGGAATGCCTTCACCTCCGAAAACTTGAGTACATCTGTCCAATCGAACTTGACGATTTTCGACCCGCTGGTCTCCAGCTTCTCGCCGCGAACAAGAAGTAAGTCAGGCTTGCGGACCGCCCCCAGTGGACCATGCTCAGGGATACGGTTGAGTGCCGAAGGATCATTCCGAGTCATTGTAATATCGTCAATGGGATACGACTTGACTCCAGGAAGATGACCTCTAGCCATGTCGAGTATACGGTTAGAGAGATCCGCCAGCGGTTCGTATCTCGCGGTCTCCTTCTCGGCCGTGGCAAATCGAGCGAGCGAGTTCTGGATGTCCGAATCTTCATGCCACCTATGTTGCTTGATGTATTGAATCCATGACTTGAGCTTAGAATTGTCTAGCTTGAGGACCGCTGCTATCCAGACGTCGAACGAAACCTGCTCGGCATGCTGGACATCCCGTCTGATGTAGGGGTGGACAGTGTCGTTGGTGTGTTCCACGGTCAGGATTGATTCTAGAGACATGTTGAGTGGCGTCCCCTCTCTCGAAACTTCACCCCCGTCTGGAAGAGACTTAGGGTCAGGCTCTGGAGACTGTTCCCTCGGCTGAGGTTCAGACTCAGGAGGCTGTTGCCGTGGCTGAGGTTTAGACTTTTTCGGCATATCCAGATGTCAGAGTGATGCGGGTCCATAATTGATGCTACTTACACAACTGTTGAATTTATATCCTCTCAAATGCTGGGGCCTTCAATAGGATTGGTGGCCACCGTTGCGAGACGAACAAACACGCTGCCAGATCATTTCCCAAAACGGAAAGTGAACAATCATTGCCACTGTCACAGCCACACTCAGCCACACTAAGCTCGTTCCCAGCCGCTCCCCGATATTCAAGCTCCGCCGCCGGCTCGCATGCCACGCAGAAGGACCCCGGAAAGTCCTCTGATCCCGTACAATCATGTATTTCTCAAATTATGAGCCCAATAATATATGAAGGGCCGCTCCTAGCGACTGAGACCTTGCTTGTGTTACTGCATTATTACTCGGGTCAGATAAGAGCTGAATTTTTCATCATGAAATCATAAGAACAAAGTTCATTGTCATTTTTTTCTATGTGGTCGAGTCAACAACTTGAACGGAGGCTATGAAATAGGTAACATAAGTTCAAAGGAGTTCCAGTACTTTTGAAGACAGATACTAGTAGATACGGTACTTTATGAAAGCATGTACTACGGAGATACATTTGGAAAGAAATACTGTAGTCAAAGACGGAGAATGGGGCCAATGATCGTGGGAAAGAAGAAAGCGGACTACAAGGGAACGGAATACGGAGCGCCGGGGTTGTAGAAATCGTGTCTCATATTTCAGTTGGACAGGGTGACCTTGGCAAGCAAGGTGACCTATGGCAGATGGTTTTTATGTATGGATCTGAGTCAGTAGCACTTCAGCTTCGTTATTTGTTCTGCGAATCCTGTGACAGTGCTGCTACCAGGCACCCTCGAGACGATATTGATCCACCATGACCCTGAAATGCTTCAATCTGAATACACAGGCGGCGTTTGCTAGAATCCGATGGAAGCTCATCTCAGAAATAGTTCACCCATGTGTACTGTCGTAAAGGACGTCAATTCCGACAGAAAATGAGAATGAATGATAGACAGGTAGGTATGCAGACTAGGGTAACGTCGGTGCCAGTAAAATCGTTAAAGTGTGAGGACAAGGAATATTGCATGCAAACAGAAAACGACCAATATAAAGGGAATATGTGATAGAGCTTTTTCGTGCGGTATAACGAACAGAAGAATCCAATAATGGTCGTCTATTCCTCTTCGGGCACGACCTCCTCCTCGTACTCGCCTTCTTCCTCGACACTACATAACAAGGTGTCAGCAGGGTCCTTGAGAAAAGACAAGGTAAACGTACGTTGCGTCCTGGTATTGCTGGTATTCAGCGACAAGATCCTGCATGTTGGACTCGGCCTCGGTGAACTGTGTATATTCATAAGTATAAACGTTTTAGGGCACTTATGCGGGCACTTACCTCCATTTCGTCCATACCCTCCTGTGTATACCAATGCAAGAAAGCCTTCCTCTTGAACATAGCAGTGAACTGATCGCTGACACGCTTGAAGAGCTCCTGGATAGCGGTTGAGTTACCCAAGAAAGTGACAGCCATCTTCTGACCGCGAGGAGGAATATCACACTGCGCGGTGAGCACATTGTTGGGGATCCACTCCACGAAATAAGCAGAGTTCTTGTTCTGGACATTCTGCATTTGCTCCTCAACCTCCTTCATTGAGACGCGGCCACGGAAGACTGCGGCAACCTAAGGAAATGAATGCATTGGGTTAGCTACACCTATCCATATCACTGGGGAACGGAACGCACGGTGAGATAACGACCATGCCTTGGGTCAGAAGCAGCCATCATGTTCTTGGCATCGAACATCTGCTGGGTGAGCTCAGGGACGGTAACAGCACGATACTGCTGGCTACCGCGAGCGGTAAGAGGAGCGAAACCGGTCATGAAAAAGTGCAGACGTGGGAAAGGAACTAATATGATAAATGTCAGCTTTATGCTTGCGGTTTTGGTCAGCCGATCCACGCACCCATGTTAACAGCCAACTTGCGAAGATCGGAGTTAAGCTGACCAGGGAAACGCAAGCAAGTCGTGATACCAGACATAACGATAGATACGAGGTGGTTGAGATCACCGTATGTTGGTGTTGAGAGTTTCAACGTCCTGAAGCAGATATCGTACAACGCCTCATTGTCAATGCAGAAGGTCTCATCGGAGTTCTCAACAAGTTGGTGGACAGAAAGCGTCGCGTTGTATGGCTATACACTCATTGTCAGGGGACCAGATAGTTGGACCTATTGATGGATTCTGGCTTACCTCAACGACAGTATCGGAAACCTTAGGAGAAGGAACGACGGAGTAGGTAGCCATCATACGATCGGGGTACTCCTCACGGATCTTCGAAATCAAAAGCGTACCCATACCAGCACCGGTACCTCCACCAAGGGAGTGGGTAATTTGGAAACCTGACAGGGCAAGATAAATCAGACGCCCAAAGCGTGACATCCCGTCACGGTCACAACAGAACTGCTGGCGTACCTTGCAGGGCGTCGGTGCCCTCAGCCTCCTTACGGACTACATCCAGAACTGAATCGACGAGCTCAGCTCCTTCGGTGTAATCTGGAGCAATGACACGTTAGTATGGCGTTAAGACAACGGATAACCAGAAAGAAAGAAGTGAAAGCACATCCAACAAAACGTGGTGTGATGCATCAGCAACGCGTCCAGACGTCGAAAACTGCAGTGAAACGAGCTCCAGAGATACGAGACTCACGTCCTTTCGCCCAGTTGTTGCCCGCCCCACTCTGGCCAAAGACAAAGTTGTCTGGTCGGAACAAGTTGCCGAGAGGACCAGACCGAACAGAGTCCATAGTTCCGGGCTCGAGGTCGACCAGGACCGCGCGAGGAACGTACTTGTTGGCACCGACCTCGTTGTAGTAGACATTGATACGCTCGAGCTGGAGATCGTTGTTGCCCTTGTACAACCCATCACGGTCAATGCCGTGTTCGTCTGAAACAACCTCCCAGAACTTGGCACCGATTTGGTTACCGCACTATTGGGTTGCTCAAGCGTCAGCTCCCAGGTGATAGCGTCGAGATATGAAGCACACCTGGCCGGTCTGGAGGTGGACGATTTCACGCATTCTGCAAACGCAACGTCAGCACGTTGTTCCTAGATTTCCAACCAACTAAACGAGACGCGTTTGGCGTGTTTCTGCCAACGTCTCCCCCTCTTTTTGAGAGAATCGACGTAGGACAGGGCCAGAGAGCGTGGTAGACACGTACATGAGAGTCTTGTTAAGGAAATGGACGGGGTATTGGACGTCTGCTGGGAGGACAAACCTGGTGGAACGAGGTCGAAAACGACTTTCTTATGCCCTTAGACCATCTGTTGGTTCCCACGAGGCACTTCAAACTCCGACAAAACCAACGTGGCATGCCGCCACCTGCCACCTTTACTAGTACTACAATATTATATCAATCCCAAGCTCAGTGCTAGCAAATGTCGAGCGAAGATTATACAGACCAAAAGATCGTTACTAGAAAGTTATGTCATGTTTACACATCCAGCTCTAAGCCTGGCCGATGTAGCACTAGACATCACAGCCCACAAGTTAGCGATAATTGCAAGGTTGTAAACTTGTATGCGAGGAGGTGCTTGAGCTGGAAAGTGTTACTTCATCTTGGATACAATTTTGCTTCCAACCGTGTATCAAGGATCACAACTAGCTCGCCGCCGCAACTCAATGATAACAATTCTATGATAACTCACAACTTGTGTTACTCCCTAGTAGTGTTCCTCTTCGTTCTCCAGCAGATCTTCTTCCAAGGAAGTGTCTGCAGCCGAGTTTATCGCGCTCTGCGCTCGCTGTCCAGATGCTATATTTGAGTTCTTGGCGATCTGAGGAAATGATGAACCTTACAAACAGGAAGAAAAATCAGATAGGACGTACAGCAACATAAGTAGCTGAAGACATGATGATCAATATACCAGCAATTGAGAGCGGGGGCGGTGTGCTACGAAAGAATATACGCTCGAAGGCGGTCGCGAAGACAATCTGCACCAATAGTCCATCAACAAGGTGGTAAGCGATACCAAAAAGCAGATACCTACCTGCACATACAACGCCATCGTTCCCCGCCCTGCCGTCTCGCGTTGCAAGCCCATGACCAACAGAATCTTGGAGAAAAGTCGCGTATTTTAAATCAATCCGGAATCCAGCGACTTTACGCCGACAGTACCTGAGCGAAGAACCCAAAAACGCCGATCAATAGCAGCATGGCAATCCAGTCCAGCTTGGTAGGGATAACTACAGGGATGCGCATAACAACGATGCTAGTGTGCGGTTTAAACGTTAAATGAAGAGAGTCGACAATGCTTGTATGAGAAACTCACGCAATAGTCGAGACTACGATACACTGAGAAGAGAATGAGACAAGATTATGTAGCGGGTGCGCCCGTGTCCCGATAGCCCGAATAGTGGTGTCTGATATCGACTTTCGTTAGCCATTTGCCAATTTAAACCAATTGAAAGGGACGCACATGCCCCTGTAGCACCACACACGCCAAGTAATGCAATTCTTGCGTTGAGGTTGAGTCAGATTTTAGATTTAATCTCCATTGAAGCTACATACCCAACGGCAGCAAGCCTCTGTTCAGGAGTCGCGTCGAGGCCGGCACCTATAACCTCCATAGCACATGTAGCGTTGTCGGGAAGCGGGGTATCACTATCGTTCGAGTCTTGATGAAAAAGAAACTCTGGCCTGGCAACCAAGACCACGCCGACGAGAGCGCAAGCTGGGGCCTGGTGAATCGGTGTCACAAAAAGGTCATATGTGACAATGTAACTCACATGCTGCGAAAACTTGTCGCCATGAAAATTCCTCTCCGAGGAATATGGCTGCAGTAATCGTTACACATATGGGGGCCAAGAAAGTCAATACTGTCGCGTCAGATAAGGATAGATATTGCAACGAATAGTAAAGTCCAAAAAGGCCGAAGAATCTGTCACAGACCATCCTTTTATTATGTACGTGGTGTGTAGATTGTTATCGGCTTACCCAAAGAAGCCTCGGAGCACAAGCAGTAGTCGGATCCCTTTAGGCCCAAGGAACAGATCAGGTATTTTCATGATGGACCTAGTACCGACCATTGAGTATCGTTTCGAGACGCATAGAATAAGGACTTGCATATACGTAACGCAGAAGATCCACGTAATTGCCTGTACATATATTCGATCTGTTTCGTTTGTGCACGATCCTTCTATAAGTACTGACCATTCTAACAAAGATGAGCTCAAAGGTTGTCACGGGTGGATCCAAGCTATGCAGCGTCTTCACGCAAGTATCCATCAGCGCAAAGAACCCCTACAGAGAGTTTCAATGTTTAGAAATAGCAGCGAGAGAATTTGGAGAACAACCTGTGACGCGGCTACTAATAGCATCCCTGTATTGTTTTGTATAGTCGTCAAAGCACCAGTTGCGAACTTTCCCCATCCGTTTTGCACTTTTGAAAGGGCAGAAGGCTTCTGGTAGTATGCACTTTCCGCCTCGATGATGGAGTCCCGCGGAAGCGATGATAGCAATGTCGGGAATATCTGTCTGTCTGAAGTAACCGCACCATAGCCTGCTCGTACGCTGTCCGCCATCCTTTATGAAGAAATGTATGCGGCAAGCAACAAACTAGATCGCGATGATCAACGTCGGATGCCGAGTACGAATGAAACTTGGAGAAAAGGCCTTGTCGATCTTCAAGTTCGTCCGGATAGACAAAAATGAGTACCATCATGGGCAGCATCAGATGCTTTCCAAACCAATGTTGCGAAGAGACCGCGGGGAATCAATCAATGACTCACTAGTAAACTCAGAGTAATGGGGCACATGTTCCGACGAGTCCGAGTCCGAGTCACAGTGACTTTGAGATTTAAAGAATGACCCTCTGGAGGATCGAACTCCGGCCAGTGCACGGGTTCCGGGGTCCTGTCACTGCCGTGCTCAAGCGCTCAACATTACTTGAACATTCTCCGACTCGTCCGACACAGTACACTGTTTTCATTGAACTGGCCACAAGGGCAATTAACGGCCCCAGTAGTTCAGGTGATATAATTGGACAATCTATGTGAGTGGACTCGAAACGATATAGTCTCCCACTGACCCCTGGATACACGAAAAGCCTCTCATAGCAGTGCCACCCATATCCTTACAGTAGCCATTCTCGGAAACAGCTCTCAGATAAACTCCATTTTTTAATCAAATACGGGATGTTACTGAGGGGATGCCTTTCAAAATTTCCCTGCAATCAAGTCTGACGGTAGAACATACCGATCCTGTCCATCCTTATATCAGGCGGGATGTCAGGATTGCCGAGCAGATTCCTTTCGACGTCTGGATAGCAGCGGTCCTCAAGTTAGACAAGTCTAAACTCAAGTCATGGATCAAATGCATCAAGAAACATCGATGGCACGAAGATTCGATAATCGAGGAGTCACTCACTCAATTTGCCACGGCCGAGAAGGAGACCGCAAGATACGAACCGCTGGCGGATCTCTCTAACCGCATACTCGACATGGCTAAGGGACATCTTCCTGGAGTCGATGCATACCCCATTCATGATATCAAGATGACTAGGAATGATCCTGCTGCAGTCAACTGTATCCCTGAGCATGGTCCACTAGGATCGATTCGCAAGCCCGATTTACTCCTTGTTCGCGGGGAGAAGCTAGAGACCAGCGGATCAGATGTTGGAAATTTCAACTGGACAGACGTGCTAAAGTTCTCGGAAGTGAAGGCGTTCCGAACACTGGCGGAGGCCTACGACCAAATGAAAAGAGACCGGAGACTACCATTCGCTGACCCGCAAACGTTGAAGACTGGAGGGAAGATGGGAAAGGTAAACAACAAATCTGTGTTTTTTTCTGTGCTGATTTTCTTTACTCATACAGCAAAAATCTCGTCGGAATCCATCGTCGAGCAAGTCTGATGTCGAACAAGCGACCCGGGTGGCTGTGGCTCGGGGTCGTAGCAGTGGTCCCACCCATCTTGATTCAAGTCCATCCTCTGGCTCGAAACGCGGGCACGATTCCGGAGACCCTGAATATACTGGCACATCTAAGAGGCATTGTTCCATGAGCTCTGCAAGCCTGGTAACAGTGGATGGCAGACTGCAAGCTGGCGGCTATGCACTCGAGGTCGCGGCATGCACCTATGGCACCCGACTGTTCTGTCTCGGAGAGGTCATCGAAGACGATAAGGTCTCGCTGTGGTACTATGATGCTGCTGGAATCGTACGTACACAAGAGACGATATCAATCATTCACGATTTTGAGAAGTACGCTGCTGTTGTGGTGGCATTTGGCTGCTGTGACCCGTATCAATTGGGGGCCCTTCCTCCAGTGATACGACCGCCACTGTCCTCGCCCTATCCGGAGAATTTTCCACCCCGGACCCTCAAGGGCTACTCGTTGGAGATGTTGATGCCGGATACGAACGAGCGGGTCACTCTAACCCTCCAAGATAACATCTTCACACAGTATTCTCTCGTTGGCCGACGCACATTTCTATATGCGATCAAGACGAACTCGAAGACATTGAAGAAGCCGTTGATCGCCAAGTTCTCTTATCAGGTGACCGCTCGGAGAGCAGAACAAGAGCTTGTGGAGATCGCACGCAAGGCGGGAGTTGAGCACCTGCCGGAAGTACACCTCTGGGGAGACCTGTGGGATATGTCTGAAGGTGTCCGAGCGGCGTTCCATATCAAGAGTGAAGATTATGAGGACAGGGTTCTTCGGGGCCTTGTCTATTCGAAATATCTTCCACTGAAGGAACTATTCTCAGAGTCATGCGATCTTCTACCGGATATGATTGACCAGATGGTCGACTGTGAGTCCGACTATTACCTACGCGTGATATACATTTCTGACATATGTTTCAGGTCTTCATGACCTGCGGTACAAAGCCAATATCCTCCACCGTGATATCAGTTGCAACAACATCATGTATGAGAAACGCCGTGGCAAGATTTGCTTCATCCTAATCGATTTCGATTCTGCTTCTGTCCTTGACCTTGAAGGCCTACCGGTGATTAGATCAAAGGATCGTACTGGAACGTTGCCGTTCATGGCTATTGACCTGATTGAAGATATGGCGAATAGCGAGAAGGAGGGATATAAGCGGATCACTCATCGGTTACTGCACGACTTCGAATCATTGTTCTATGTTGCAGTATGGTACATTGTGACCATCCCTCCCATTGGGAGCAACGCAAAGGAGAGGACCTACAGAACGTATATCCGACAGTGGGAGCATGGCACCCTGGGCCAAGTAGCGAACGAGAAGACGAGGCTCTTTTGCTATGAAGACGGGTTCGAGCGCATTCCTATCCCGACTCAATGCAAGACCCTGATTCCTTGGCTCGCACGCTTCTGGACCGTATTCCGCATGGCGTTCTTGGTGAAAACAATTTACGGCAATCAGGCCGACAAGGAGACTCTTGGCGGTGTCGTCTCTCGAGACGCTATCAAGAAGGAGTTGGCCGGGAAGTCGAGGTTATGCCGTTCAGTCTGGAACTTGCTTGCGGACTTCATCAAAGCGCATCCTGTCCTGACCAATGAAAACGGGTCCCAGGGCGAAGTTCCTTCCGATGAGGATGTTGCAAAACCTCCAGCCAAGGCGTCGACCAGACAGAAGAGGAAGACTACTCTTGTAACCAAACAGACAACAAAGAAGGGTACCTCGTCGCGGAGAAATGCAGAAGCCAAGAAAGCCCTTCCGGTAAAAAGCACCAGTTCCAGGGCAGCCGTGAAGGGAGTGTCAACAAGAGTAATGACGACAAGGAGTATGGTCAAGAAGAAGGCTCGAGGGACGAAGACATGATTGACGACAAACTTGAAAGTTACCCTGCTACCTAGGACTCAATGCTGATTAGAATTTCATTTTTCTGTTGTAAATATCTGTTCGATTGACATAGCTTTAAACCTGGACTCGGCTGACGGGGAATTCGGCGTCGGTGAGCGCACGAGCAAGGCGGTCCCTTACAACTACCCAGTCCTACATATAGAGCAAATGCTGAAGGATTGGCAGGAACCCAAGACCTCTGTGTGATCATTGACCATCCCAAGCATCATGCTCAGCCCTGATTGATGGAAATATAAGTGGCGTGTTCTACAGCCTCGATCGATACTTGTAAATCGGGTTCATATTATTTTAAACATTGAAGGGGAAAGAACATCACTCACCAGTACATTATATCATACACTGTCGTAATCGTCCACTACAGTCCCTAAGCAATGCTTCCGCGCAGACTCGACTACGGCATGTGCGATAGCGACATCCTGGATGCCAACGCCGACTGATTTGAAGATGGTGACGTCTCCGCTTGCGCGAACCCGCTCGATCATGTCTATACGTGGGGCCCACCGGGAGAGCGCAGGATTAGAGGTCTGGATAAGCTCGCCAAGCTCCAAGACATCGCTTGGGCCGACATCCGCTTTGATTAATTCGCCCGCTTCTGCCTACACAGTATAGACATGGTTGACCTCGAGCAGTGCTAGGAGATGATGTACGTACCAGGGCGCCTGCTTTATAGTCAACGACGATCGTTCCTCCACGCTTCACTAGATCGGTGTCAATTTCATGCCTGAAAAGTACGAATTATCAAAATTTCGGAAGTGTTCGTAGACTGAGGATTATGACCGACATCACAGGAGTGTACGACCCAATGAGACAGAGAAGTGTCCCGGGAGACACATAAGACGATGGGAACAAAGGCACGGTCGAAGAAGTTGCCGTGACGATGATATCGGCGGACCGGATGGCATCTGAAAACTGTTGCTTTTCCACTAGATTTTCTCCGTCGGTGTCATTCGGTAGGGCTACGCCCGTAGATTGAACGGAAGGATGCATCGCTTTGAGCGATTCCACCAACGAGTGCAACCTGGCGTTTGCCGATCGATTGTATATCTTGCATACGGTGATAGAAGGGTAGGAAGAAAGAAAGAGGGACAGATGTGCAGCAATCTGAGCTCCTGCGCCAACAGCCACGAGGACACGAGGGGAAGATCCCGAGGGACATAGTGGTGGAACAAATAATTGGCTTGCAAGGAGTGAACCTGGCGTCGTAGATTGAGTGAAATGTGGGCCTGTGCCACGGAACAGACTTACTGGCAGCGTTCCTGAGAGCAGTTAGTTTCCGAGCATTGATCACGGCGGTAACCTCTCCAGTACGGTCATCAATGACCATGGTACTCGCTGGTAACCCACGTTCTCTCGCATCTGCAGGTGCGGATGGTGTCGGGACCGAGACAATCTTGATTGCGGTGCCAATCGCGGAAAGGCGAGATGGCATGAAAAGCACGCGGTGGTTGCTGCTTAGGATTGTGCCACGGTGAGGTATGCATACTCCTTCTGCCCCTTCCTTGGCCTCCTGTGTATTCCTTGAAAGATTTGTAAAGACCTTCGCCATGAGGTCTACGAGTTCATCAGGTGTGAACTTGGAGGTAGCCTGATCGACATCCGAGGCTGATAAGATCAAAAGACCCATATTCTAGATAGAAACGAAAAATTCAAGCTCAAGCTCGTTTGATCAATGGGCAGAAAAGGTTTCTTAACGTACCAAAACGAATGACAAGACTCAAGAGGCACCAATAAAGGTGACTCAGATGGGCGCTCAAAAGAAAATCGAAGATAACTGTGCAATCCCGTGACCATGCCTTCCAATCGACATCTTTCGCATTCGCATGCTGCTCTCAACCTAGGCAGAAAAGAACGTCCATGAGAGTCAGGATGATATAACGATATATGAATGATCATACCGCGGATATGCGTTGACTGATACGTGCGATACTTACATCTAACTGCTCGAAAAAAGGGCAGCCCATTTGACCGAGAAGATCTTCCGAGGGATGTCTTTTGTTTCACTCAGATGATTGTGCAGTACAATGCGAAGGAGGACGTGCAGCATAATCGTTGATATAGGCATGTCACTATCTGCAAGCAATTGATCAATACCATATGCAAGCAAGAGAACGTGCACCGGATAGATGGTCGTATGTAGATAGCAATGAGTTCCTCTTGCTCAATATCTGTTCTTGGCAGTATCTCCTAGCTAGTTGCTCTTCGTCCTCGTTTACGGTTGTTTCATCCTCATCCTCGTCTTCCTACTTACTACTTACTACTTCCACTCATTGCGACGTCACTATCATCCTCGTAGCTCGAGGCCGCGCTCTACCGACTGTACGCTGCTTACGCGCAGACGTAGATTTCGCATTAGAGAGAGCAGAAAGCTCTACGCCATCGAACACTTCGAGTTCGGAACTTGTTAAGTGGCTTTTATCCTTCTTCCTCCTTGCACTTAGTTCAAGTTCGCTTCTTTTCCGCTTCATTCGAGTCTCGGTGCTTGCGCCTTGTTCGAGCTCCTCTTCATCGCTTTCGTCCTCCTTTCGCGTATCCCTTCCGGTTTGGAGCAAAGCGTCCACTGTATGACATAGACTCTGAATTTCTTCGAGGCCTGGATAATGGACTGAACAGCGCACTTACACCCGGTTTTCTCCACGTCCAACAGCAGTTCCAGTATTTCTTCGCGTCTCAGTTTTGCGTATGGGATGCCAAGCTCCTTGCAGATTGCTCGCAGAGTCTCAACCTTTGATTTACCCCAGGGCATTTGGGACCGCTGGGCTGCCCACGACCCGTACTTCAAGGGCATTTGCGTTGATCTAGTGCGATAATGTGATATACTGAATTATGCAAAATAAGTTCTTTTTGCATTTTTGGCTTGAGAAAATCCGGTGCCTGTGATGGAAGAAGTAAGGAAGAAGCTCAGGAGACGGTGCTCAGTCGCAAGGTCGCCTCTTTAGGCGCCGACAGAGCCGTTCGTCTGCGCATACACGGATGTTTTCTCCCTGATGACCCCGGCCCTCGACTATATGCGGTGGTCTCAACGGCTTGGCTTTGTGAGAATGCACCTTTGGTGCGTGATCTATGGTCATCCTCGTGGAGAAGCTCCGTGATACCTGCGTTTCTTTATTCGTATAGTACTGCCCATCGCAGCAAGAACTTACATACAACTAGTTGTGCAACTCATACACCTACAGTAGCACATCGACGGTATACTGGGGCATCAATGTCTTGATGCGGCGCCAGCAGACTTGCGCCCAAGCACTTTAGTCGGGCTCCGGCGTTGAACGTTTGAAGTTGTTGAACATTCGCCACAGCCGCCAGCACAGCAGTCTAGTTCTGAAACTTCTGGGCTCCATGAAAGCAGTCAAATTAACCGGACACGTTGCCCACCGACTGCCATGCATTCAGCTTCCATTCCTCTGCTTTCTTGGCATCTTGGCGGCAGTCATCAATCGTCGCCTATACCTGCCCCTCCTCGCCTCACTTCCTCTCAACCCTCACCTGTATGGAGCAGGAGCAAAAAGATCATAGTGCACACGCTCTGGAGTCTGCAGAGCTCGGGAATGGGCACAATGGTCACGCTGCGGAGGACGGAATGAGTCGGCAGGTCAGCGAGCCCACCCAGGAGAGTTTTCTGGATGCATACCTTAGCTCTGGCCGTCAATTCTGGATTCGATTTACGGGTCAAGACAGAGAGAATGTTCCAACATGGCTGAAGAGCTTTTACAACGCTGCCGTTAGCTCATGTACGTCGCGCTCTGTTTTCGTTTTCTCTATTCACTCTTAATTTCCGTTCCAGGGCTGAATATCTTGTTCGTGTTCATCCCACTCGCATGGGCTTGTCACTTTGAGAACACCGATGGAAAGTGGCCTCACCAGGTAACCTTTGCTCGTACGTGATTGTCTTGCGTCCTCACTTGATGCTGACCGCAAGCAGTATGTTTCGTGTCGATCATCCCTTTGGAGAAGATGTTTGACTGGGGAGGAGAGCAGATGGCGCTGTACCTTGGCAAAGACCTCGGTGACTTGGCAATCGTCACTTTGAACAAGTAAGTCACGCTGCACTGTCAATTCAAGTTGCTGACATGACTTATATTGTATAGTGCAGTAGAAGCAGCGCTTGCCATCATTCTACTACGGAAATGCGAGTAAGCTGCGTCTGTTGCGTTGTGATTTTGTCGGATATTTACCATACCTGTCATATAGACTCCGACTGCTACAATCCACCATCGTTGGCGTAGTCATTCTGCACCTTTTACTCATCCCAGGGACAGCCTTCCTCGCAGGTGGAGCGCAAATCTGGGAACAGAACCTCCATCCCCACCCCACTCAGCTGAATCACTCGTTGCTTGCAATTGGGTACGTGGGCTACTTTCAACACCACTTCTGCCTCCTCCTTGACTACCTAAATTAATTTCTGTGCACATATAGAGTACTCACCATCCTACTTCCGACGGCCCTTTTTGCAGCTCTCGACCGGGGCGCGCAATCTATCTCCTCAACAGGGCAAATGCACTACTCTGGGAACCTTCTTACAGATGAGACACGCGACCAACTCTTGCGTATGAGCAGAGGTCTCGCGATTATTCTCCTCATTGTGTATGTCTTGACTCTTCCTTTGAGTGCATATACCTTACTATTGAAGATGAACTAATGCCTGGTGTCGTGCAGGTATGTTGCGTCGCGGATATTCCTGCATGACCCCCCGGGTGAGGGAAATGCGCTCAAGGTTGCACCGAATGCCCCTCTAGAGCTCAAGAAGGAAGAGGAACATCTCAGGCACGTCAAACCTGACGTTAATCCATGGGCTTGTATAGTCATTCTGGCCATCACGGTCGCAATCATGGCTACTACTGCCGAATTCGTGAGCATCATCGTACAATCCTATGGCACTGAAATGCGTACTGAGCACATAATTAGCTCATTGAGAGTATAGAGAACGTGCGGGAATCAGGTGGAATTCAGGAAGAGTGCGTCCAACAATCCTCCGTTTCCTCATCAATTGCTCCTGACTGAACAACATCAGATGGTTTGGCCTAATCCTCCTACCGATCGTATCCTTCTCAGCAGACGGCGTGGTCGCAATTGTCTTCTTCGCTCGGTCTGTCTGGCATCACATCATCGGCCATAAGACCATGGTCCCATCAGAACTGGCAAAGGCCCGTGCCATCGATCTCAGCATCCAATTCACACTCTTCTGGATGCCGTTTCTGGTTTTACTCGGTTGGTGGATCGATAAGCCTATGCATCTTATGTTTGGTAAGAGAAAAACGCCAGATTACATCTTCCTTGTGCTTATGAAATCATGAACAGACTACTTCGAGTTGGCCCTCCTGCTAGGATCTTCATTCCTCGTGAACTATGTCACAGCGGATTCAAAGACAAATTGGGTAGAGGTATGCTTCAATTCGTCCCGTCCTCTCCGCGTTGAGTACGATCCTCACCATCTCACTCAGGGTCTGATATTGGTTGCGTTCTACCTTATGATTGTACGTGCCTATATTCTTCCATCTCATTGTGAGCGAATTACATATATATATCCCTGACCTTTACAGGCCATATGTGCATGGTTCTATGTCGGTCAACCCGAACTTGAAATCATGCTCACCTGTCCAGCTACCGTCGCTGCCGCTCTCCTAGGCGAGGAAGGGGGCGGCGAAGGGGGCACAGCACCCGAACTTGCTGCCCGTCTTGTTCGTTCCGTGCTCTGAAAATACAACACTATTTACCAAGTAGCTCTCTTTTCCGTGTCGTTGCTGTCGTTGTCAAGTATTGCATTGCATAGTATCCGAGGATGGACTGTATCTGTATATCCCAGCATTATTGATATCCCTTGATGCCTATTACCTACTTTCTCTCCCTGAATGTACATTATCTCATGTTCCATCACGTTCCATTTGTTGTTCACTGGTCAGCACACAGTGCTAAAGGAGTGGCATTCCACCCATTAAATGACTGACAGTACAGTAATATGACACATAACTTAACATGACCACAGTAGCAATAAGTTGTAAGTATGCGCAAAGCTAACAGAGTACTATACTTGGACATCAACGAACGACAAGGATATGCGGTGAGGGGGATTTTTCAATATTACATCTGGGCGGATACACCCAGAAACTCCTTCTATTCCTTTCACTCCTCTCCACCAAACAGCTATCGCTCAGCTCGCGTCGGCGTGGGTGGGATGTTGAACGAGCCGCCAATCGGACTCCACCCGTCCTCTGCTCTCTCCTCTGCTCGGATTAGACTCGCGATGCTGGCGGTATGCCGATGGCTGTTCTTTGGTTGCGCAGCACTGGCGCCAGCTTGCCGTATAAGGGGTGCTGCAGACCCTGGACCATTCGGCACAACTGGAGAACGGTATGTGATGTCCATCTCCTCGTCATCCGACTCTCTATCCGACAACCCCTCCAGATCATAGTCAGCCGCGTCCCTCATGATGCTTCCATTCGCGTTCCGTCCGCTTCGCACGCGTCCATGGGGCTCCTCCAGGTCGTATATGTCGTACTTTGATCGGCGGGAACCAAACCCCGCGGCGGACAGACCGCCCGGAGGTGCCGTGGCAGCAGGGCCCTTGAGCTCGTCCGGTAGCATTAGGTAGAAGCAAGCCACGGCAAGACAGCCACCCCCGACGACATCGATCAGGTAGTGGTGAGTGAGGTACATTGTCGACCAGAATAGCACGGCGGCATATGCGAAGATATATTTGGTCATTGAGGGGAAGAAGTGCGAGACGAACAGGGCTTCCAGTGTTGCGCATGCAGAATGCAGCGAGGGAAATGCTCCAAAGACGAGCGGAGAGTGTGTGAAGGCGGCGGTGTATCCACTCGATCCGAACAACCTATCGATGCGGAGGAGCCCACCGGGGGATCCCTGCATACCGTAGTTCGCCGGTGTGAGGCCGTGGATGACTTCGTACCAGGGAGCCGCACAGGGAAACAATATTTGCACCATGACACCTATCAAGTTCATGTACCCAAATATACGCGCCCATTCGTGCAGTGCTGCTTTCGGACGGAAAAGCCAAAGAAATGCTGCCACGACGAAAGGGAATGTATAATGTACAACCCCGTATGGTACCCATGCGATGATGTCCAGGAAGGGGTGCGTGAAGCGTGTGAGGATGTCAGAGATGTTTGCGCCGTACAATACGGACTCCAGGGTTGGTAGTAGGACGACAGATATGGTTGGACGATATGCAGCGGGGATAAAACGATTGCTGTAGAACGAGAGCACCCACGATAACACAGGCATTGCGGGGAGAAAAAACTGACTTGTGAAAGGTACCAAGAGAAGTATGGCGTAGAGTATGGGTATCAAGAGCTTGAGAGGAAACCCAGGCGATTGCATAATTGCTAACCAGAATGTTGCGAGGAAGATGTGCAATAGGTAGACAGAGTCAGAGAGCGTAAAGGTGTGTTTCCGGAATCGTTGGATGGTGTCATTGGGTGACAAGGACTTGTCCATACGCCCGACAGCTGCAATGAACGCTGTCCATACCCGTCTCAGTGACCGCGAAACTGCCAGTCCAGGGTTCATGATGAGTCCTGTATCGACCCAAGACCGTACTTCAGCACAGTCGTCACCGCAGTAGTCAAGTTGCATACGCACCGTCCACGTTGGATACGTCCACGACGGTACTGTCCTAGCAGAAGTAACCTGCAACTGGTTCGTCAACGACCAAACCAGCTTCCGCTGCTGTGTCGTAAAGAGAGTAAGTCGTAAACGAGATACTTGTGAGCGCGATATCCACACTCAGCAGCGCCTCTTGAAAGCTTGACGGATCACAGGGAGTCGAAGCTGAGTTTCGGAGTGCGAATATTACGATAATTTCTGATACACAGGCGTCTATCGGTGTTAGTCTCTATCGAGCTCTATCAGTCAAGCGTAGTAGAATGAAGCTGGGGAACGCCCTCGCCATCCTCGTCGACTTGCGCTATGCCATCCAAACTGCCATTTGGCCAACATTTAGTGCAACATTTAGGAAGCCGATACTCCTTTTAAATCCGGTGCAGCTTTCCCGTATATTCATGGCCCATGTCTGGACGCTTTTCGGGAATCCGACAGACGAGAACGGTCGTGATGTGAAAAACATTCTACTGTCCAATGCTACAGGCGTCGTTTTAGACATTGGTTCAGGTCAGTTCTATCTTATCTTGTGCGTTGATAAATGACGAATCTTGTTAAAGGGCACGGTCATACTGTAAACTACTTGGATCACCAGAAAGTCACCAAATATATTGCGCTGGAGCCAAATACCCTTATGCACGACGAAATTCGCAAGCGTGCAACCACTGTAGGCTTCACAGAAACCTCCGGGACACTTCAAATTCTCTCCTATGGCGCAGAAGATATTTCCCTCATAGTCTCTGCACTGGAGAAGCCCCAATCGGTCGATACCCTCGTTTCCATTCTCACGCTGTGCACTATCCCAGCGCCTGCCAGCACAACGAGAGCGCTAGTAGATCAGGTGCTCAAGCCAGGGGGCCAGTTTCTGTTTTATGAGCACGTCCTCAGTCCCCGGGAAGATGTTGCACGTTGGCAAAGGTTCTGGACTCCAATATGGCGGAGAGCTTTCGATGGCTGCTGTCTTGACAGGCCTACGCATCTGTGGCTCAAAGAGATGAATGTATGGGACAGCAAAGAGTTCTGGGGGAAAGAAGGAGAGGAAGAGGAAAATTTGTTCTGGCATCAAGTCGGCAAGCTTATCAAAGCTCCACAAGCAAGTTAAACTCGGACGCACTTTCTGGTATCTATGCTGTGATATATGGACGGACGAAAGTGTTCGTAGATGTTATCAGGTCATCGTTGGTCAGTGTTTGATTAGTACCCTCCGCTAAGGGTCTGAATTCGCTTTGGATTTGCTCATATCATATTGTTTGGCTCATCAATCTTTCGCAAGCCTGTTCCCCTGGATTCCGCTCAACTCTCAGGATAATACTCCTCTGACGCTGAAAATTTTATTACTATCATCGACCTTCCTCGACGCAAACCGACGGACGAGCGTTTCCAAATCGAAGGCGCCTTGAATTTCCTAGTATTCACTAGCACAGTGATCAAAATCGCCGTAATCGACAAACTTCCCAGGCAAAATTGAATCGTTAAAGCTCAAGACTCAAATGTGTTGCAGTATTGTGAGTGTTCGGTTTACGATCTAAATAATATGTAAGGGTTTTACTGCTATCATCAAGCCACCTAGTAGTATGCCCCCACTTATTCACTAGCACTTGATACCAACTACTCAAGAATGCCAGCAGCCCGAAAACGCTATAGGACTGCTAGCTCTCGTCTCTCATTCGGTGCGAGTCGAGCGTCCGTCGCTACTAGTGAGATATCCCGTAATAGAATGCTCCACTCGGTGAGATCTATTGCAATTCAACCGTGAGACTAACTGACCGAAGCAGGTAGATCTGGTGGCACTAGCCTGGATAGCAGAGTTTGGATAGGATGCAACACAGCCATCCTTTCAGCGCGCCGTTTTCATCAACCCTTCCGGAAGCGTGATAAACAGCAACGTTCAAGTTGCGAGATTCACCCCTTTCAAGGTGAATTCACAAACCGTAAATTCCCAGCGCGAACGTTGTACACATACTTCTCGGCCTGAACCGCTTGAAGTTGAGTTTAACATTGAACATGATAAGTGAATCGAACGCCGTACAGCCTAGACCAGAGGTCACAAGGGGTAGAGATCAAGGGAAAGCATGGTCGGCTGGACGCGCAGTCCAAGTATAAGTTCTCCATAATCTCTACAATTCAGAATGCGATAGACTAATCCACACGAATCCAGTTTCCCCCTAGGTTGCAGTGCGCAAGCGCTGTTATACGCGTCCAATGTCTTCACCAGTAACGCCCGTCGAGGAAGAGGAGATTTTTATGGAAATCTCTCCTCACAAAGATGAGGACGCTGAGAAGTGGTCGAGGACGTCAGATCCGACAGTAGAGAATACAGTTTACACGATTGATGTGAAGGAAGAGAAAAGGTCCGTCAGGTCTCATCATCATCCTGAGTTTGGTCGTTTTCTGAAAGCCCGAGTACCAGGCTTGTGCGACGCATCGACCTTCGCCTCATGCCTGCATCTGTGGTCATATATCTACTTTCTTTCATAGATCGTTCAAATATCGTAAGTGCATGCCTTTATTTACCGAACTTATAGGGTCAGATTTATCCAACTTGACCAGGGCAACGCGAAAATATTGAACAGCGCGACTCACGATTCACTAGCGCAAACTCTACATATTTCAGAACAGCAATATTTGGTTGCCCTCATGATATACCTTGTTGCCTATATCGTATTCGAAACTCCCTCCAACTACATGTTGAAGAAATTCCGCCCTAGCCGCTGGTGAGTCATGCCCCCGAAGGACTACTATCCCCGTAGCTGAATGAACACTATAATCTGAACAGGATAGCTCTTTTGATATTCTCCTGGGGAGTAATGACCATGGCACTTGGTGGAGTTCATAATTTTGGAGGGTTGCTTGCCACTCGATTCCTTCTTGGACTGTTCGAGGCGGGCTTGTACCCTGGTCTGATCTACTGCCTAACTTTCTGGTATAAACAGGAGGAAAGGGCGTTGCGTTTAGCGTTGATGATCAGCCAATGCAGCTCTCGGTAAATGACATTCGATGATGGCACAATATTTGCTCATTCAATCTTTGTAGGTGGTGCATTCGGAGGTGTAATTGCTTTCGGTGTAGGGCGGATGAATCATGTTATGGGACTGCAGGCATGTAGATGGCTATTCATCATCGAAGGTGCACCATCCGTAGCATGTGCAGGATGTGTGTTCTTCTTCTTCCCTGACTTCCCAGAGACCGCGAAATGGCTTTCCGCGGAAGACAGACAGCTAGCCATCAAGCGCATCAAAGGAGTCGCATCCCTCGGGCACGCGAAGATCACATGGAAGGAGGCAAAGGAAACACTGACGGATTGGCGACTTTACCTACACTACCTGATATTCATCTCAGTCTGTGTACAGTTTTCCAGCATCTCCTTCTTCACTCCTACAATCGTTTCCGGTCTCGGATACGAAGGGCTCAAAGCACAGTTGTTCCGACACGGTGCCACCTTATGCCATCGCTTGGGTGGTAAATATCATCCTGGCTTGGCTAGCGGATAGATACGACATGCGCTCCTGGATAGCGTTCGTCTCGTTTATGATTGCTGGTGCGGGCTACATAGCACAAGGTATTTATAATCTATCACTCAACCAGACACCTTTTGGAAACTCACGATCAAGATTTGTGTAGGTGCTTTGCCCCCAGATGCGTTCAAAACACGATACGGACTGCTATGTGTCACAGTCCCATTCTCATTCGCCCCTGCGGCACCACTCCTTGGCTGGCTCACTGCAAATTTGAGGACTACCGGTGCCTCCACCCTTGCCGTGCCCTTGAACATTTCGATAGGGTCATTGGGTCAAATCATGGGTGAGCGCGAAGTTGAGCTGTCCCTAGAATCTTGGATGCTGATACCTCACTTAGGAGTCTTTATATTCAAAAGCTCTGAGGCCCCAGGATATCCTACAGGTTATTTCACGAACGGTGCCTTCCAGATCCTGGGCGGTTTAGGCGTGCTCCTACTGAGAGTCATTTACGTGCGCCGCAATTGCAAGATAGCCGGTAAAGAGGGGGTATTGAAATGGAGGCTGTGATTTCCGGTTGGACACTGCAAGTATCTAGAGACAATACAAATGTATCCCAGATGAATGCAATTGGGCATCAGATTATCTGAATATCAGGAAGTAGTCGAAGTTTTTAAACCTTTCGTACTAGTATAAGTGCTGCAGCTGTTCTGTTGTTCTACCGTCAGATTCAGTTAGCGAAATTGCGAAGCATGGTCGTTTGGAATCCATCACAGAAGGCTCGATACACCTTCAGCAGGTCTTTATATGTTAGCTCGGTTGAATTCCTCCTTAAAGGATCCGAGGAAGCGATTTTCGTCCGTACGGCGATATGCTGCGTTGTGGCTTTAAAGGAAGCGTAAGGATGGGTATATGTAACACACACGACCGTAAGTCCAGGATGCAAACAGTTGCGACGCAATCATATCGAATGATATAGGTCCACTTTGAATAGAACCGGGTAGAAGAACTTCAAAGCGGATTTTCAAAGAAATGCGACGCGGAGCATCGACGGAACTAGACATCTGTGCCGTTCTCCTTGAGCCTCGAACTTCTACAACCTCGCGACCAGGGTCATTCACTTATCACAACGAACTCATCGGCGCGTAGGCAAAGTGCACTTGTGATTGTATTCCGATTGACGGCATCGCATGAACTTTGCATAAAGTCAGCAACAAGTTGCCATCTCCAAACTGTTTTCTCCCGCATCGTCCTTCACGAGGGCAGATCCCCAAATTTCATTAATAATCAAGAATGACGACTCACGTAGCGCGAGGTAAAGACCGATGCACATTCAATGACTGGGGATTCAAGCACTACGTGGCGCGGCTCGAACGTATAGGTCGGGGCCCTCGTAATGCGGCAAGTATGCTTCTTTCCATCGCAGGCTCTTCGCACTGTCATGTTTCATACGTAAGCCGTAACTTCAGTGATGTATAACTTCAACTTACCTCACTCCATCAAGCTCCAACTCGAACCGCCGGAACAGGTTCGCGAAACCCAGAAACAGCTCGCAGTATCCTAAGCTGAAGTAAAGACCATCATCAAGAACTGAAGCCTTTGCAAGAAAGGAAACAAGCGTACTTAACACCCAAACAGCTTCTAGGCCCTTTGCAGAAGGTGACGAGCCAATGGTCTAAGGACTCTGACGAGGGCTCAAGCCATCGCTCGGGCCTGAAAGAATGTGGATCTGGGAAAATGCTACCGTCTAGGAGGACGAAACTGTTGCTGATACCGACAATGGTCTACAGTCGAACAACAGAAGTAAGCGGCCAGCAGTGTACCCTGAATCTTGCCAGAATGGGCCTACTTCTCCGGGAATGTGTCGACCTCCCAGCTCTGCTCCCTCTGCGGGTACCACCCGCGTCATAGGAGTCACAACACCCTGGACAAGCCTCAGAGACTCTTTCACGATTGCCCTCTGCCAACGTTGGAATCAGTGAGTAGATCTGACTCAAAACTGGATCAAACCTCACGAGATATGGGAGACTGTCCAACGCCTCATACCTCGGCGTGTCGTCCAATCTAGGCCAGGCTTCTAGCAATTCGCGCACCACATTTTTGTGTATATCTGGGTTGCTGAGTATGTGTATCGTGCCAAGTGTGAGGGTGTTGCTCGCGGTGTCCGTGCCTGCAAACACCAGCAACAAGGCCTCGTCCCGGAGTGATGTGAACGAGGGGATTTCATGTCCACTCGCTGGGTTGAGGAGCGCATGATAAATGATGGGATGCGAAGCGCTCTCAAGGGTCTCTGGGTGCTTGGTCACTTCCAGGACTTGTTCCCACAGGGTCTATTTACATCATAATCCATATTCGCACAATGAATGGTGTTGGTTTTTGATTTACGCTTTCACATACCTTGCGCATATTTACCAGACCGATGAGCCCAGGTTTCAGGAGCGAAACCAGGAGAGGGGGGCAATGCGCTACAAATGTCTTAATGGCCGGGAAGTATTTGATGAATGTGACCATAGGAAGCGACAATGTCATGGCCCGTTCTATTGGTGCCTGGAAGTCGGGTGCAGCGAGTGCATTCGCTGGCTTGGCAAAGCAGAACGACGTGATGGTGTCGACCGCTAGGCACCTGAATGCAAGCAATATGTTTGTCGACTTGCCTTCACCGTGCTGCTTTGCGATTCCCTCACACATCTGGTCCATCTGAGCCAAGTATGAGATGCCCGGAGGAGGAAAGGATGTAAGGTAGGAAGACATACGCAGTCTTGAATGAGATGCTGCATGCTGATGATAGACTTGCGAGAAAAAAGCGGTTGGAGAATGTCCTTGCGCTTCTTGGCTCTGTGGTATTCGGGAATAGTGAAAGACGACTCAAATTCAGCAAATGCATTATACAGCACTGGGTCCTTGGACCATCTGTTACGCGGGCTGTGTATCTCATGGTACACCGACGGTTTCGCGAAGTGCAACTGTATTTATATTTGTGAACTGGTTAGCTAAGAGCTTAGAGTGTACGATGTGCTAATACCTCGTTGGGGGCGATTCTTACTACATCGCCTGTAAATATGACTCAATAAACAGGATGTACATTGAATGATGAGTTGGTCAGGGCGCACCGTATACAGCATGCAGCTCAAAGAGCATCTCAACTAGGTCTTTCTTCTGGATAAGCTCGACGTAAATCTTCCACCATATCGTAAATGCTGCCAACTTTGGTCCTGGGAACTTCGATAACGGGTGCAGGTATAGGTTATAGGCTCCGTTGACGACAACCCACAAGAACCACGAGAGAATACCTGTAACGACAGCCAGAGATACGCTGGGATATGCTAAGTCGTCCAGATACGCTGCCCAGAAGTGTCTAGTTGTCGAGGTCATGGTCGCTTCCTACAAGCCGAGTTACATGATGAAAATGTCGACATGCGTGGTTGAGGCCAAGTCGGACGCTGGATTATAGTTAGCACAAACGTTTTCCATGGTCAGTTCAGCTACACTTCACTTAAATTGCCATTTACAACTTTCCACACCTTGCTGCGAGTGCCGCGAAAACGTGTGGTATATACAGGGGTCAGGACCCAAGTATATGCGACATGAATAGGAAACCTGCGGTGGGTTAGTCCCGGTATTAAGTGACAGTCGACCTTCTAACCACATACAGAGTTGTAGAAGGACTACAACAGGTAATGAGAATGGTAAGTACAATCTATAGATGCGTCTATTAAAGGGTGTATCGTCCTGTATCACCCTTAAGTCCGTAGCCCAAGAACCTGTCTTCCCAAGGCCTCCACATTTCTGTGCAACACAGCTGTAACCGCGCTCCGAATACGAGCGGTCTTCCTCGACATCTCTTCACTCGTTTCCCCTTCCTGCTCTGCATGGCGAATTTCTTTGCCCAGCCAGCCGCTCTCCGAAGTGGCCCGACTCTGCGCTTCTTCTCGAGGGACACCCAGAGACAATTCTGAGCTAGTGACACCGGACAGCTCATCGCTCTCTATCGTATGCGACAGTGCCATTTTCACGTCTTCGTCGCAAATCGGCTTCCCAAATGTGACGCTAAGCTTGACACCTCGTTTTGGGAAATACTTATAAGGAAAGGGCCGACCTTCCGGCATAAGTTTCTCAAAGCCTAAGACAGCTCGTTAGCACAAGGAACACTCCGCGACAAACGTAACAAACCTGTCAACCACATGGGAACAATGATTGGGGGTCTTTGTGCCTCCATTAAAATTCTACCTCTAAGTATTTGGTAGCGGTTAGCCATTGCCCAAGTGTGTAGTGGGGATAGAACGGACGTACACACCCCACTTGAACCTCAATAATAGCTGCTTGTCTTTTGTGGCTGGCTCATTACCGGGTTGATTTACTTTTCCCTCGCCGAATAAATGTATCTTTCGTAACGTCAGTCTTGGGATGACGACCGGAGAGAACCGGGAACTCACCCATGCCCCATTGTTGAGCTTGTCAATAGCGGTGTCCAGCGCAGGTTGAAAGACTCCTTCCCCCCGAAATGTCTCAATTACCTGACCTTTCCGAAAGAAGGCTGAGAAAACTCTACCTATCGAGCAGGACAATCAGCGGCGGGGGATAACACGATACAGAGTGGTTCCTCACGGGTTGGTAAACATAATGTCTGACGCTCCAAGCGTCCATCGTGTCATACGCGAATGAAAGTAGTACCCGGCGGGTAAAATACCCCATGTTACAGGGTCGTCGAGCCTGTTGCACTTTTAAGCATCATCGGCGCGTACCAAAGGATGTTTTCCTACGTCGAGATATGATTACTAACTGAATACGAGGACTGTTAACACAATATGTATGGATGAAAGCAAGGAGCACGCACCGGTAATAACTCCTCGTCCTGAATTGCGCTCCTCACTGTACAAAGCTTCCTGCAAATTCTCCAGACCATTTACTGTGACAGACGAACAGTAACCTGTGTTCAGAAATGCTTTGCAAGTCAAGCCGATACTCCCCACTGTCCATCGGGACAGTAGGCCAGACATGAAGCTTCGAAGGGGATGAATGTTTGGACTCTTGAAGGAGGTCATCGACGGTATAAATATATCTGAACGGCATAGAACAGTATGAATATGGTAATGTATTATACAGTAACACATATTATGTTTACAAGCTTGGATGGCTCAGTTGGTTAGAGCGCAGGTCTCATAGCAATATGACCGCAACTAGCGGGTAATCCTGAGGTCATGAGTTCGACCCTCATTCCGAGCATATTTTTGCACCCGTAGGATCTTTACAGTTATGCCGTAAATAAAGAATAAGGGTGTAAACTGTTTATAAAGAGTAAAATTTTATTTTTTATTTCTCGTTCTGAGTGGTGACAGGACCCCCCATAATACTACCAGATGCCAGGTCCGGTGTGCGTACCAAAATGGCGGTTTGGGGATGGACCTCAGATCCAAATCGTACCAAATCGGCCAAAAAATTTGCCAGGATAGGTGCCAACCTGCGTACCAAAGTCGCATTTGGCGGAAAGTTAGATCCAATTTCATACCACCATGTTAGCAGTGGCTTGGCCCGTGGTTAACCTTAGAAAGCCGTTGATATTGTTCTACTTTAAGTCTATTACCGTGACCTAGTACATGGCTTACTATGGCCATGTTTTCCTTTGCTAGAGTTATGGCCCTTCCTCATGATGCCCAGTAAGAATCAGATCTTGTCGTATATAGTCACAGCTAGGCGCCGCTCCACCGCTATACTAACCTATCCATTCTGAACATATTTCTATATAGCACAATACTATCATCTAGCCAGATATGCAACAGTCCAGCCGTGTATACTCCTGTTTATAGCTGTACTATATTTCAATATATTTCACATTTTCCGCATTTTCCGCATTTTCTCATCAATAGATTAAACAATATACCCTCATATAGTCTGGGATTATAGTCTAGTATTCTAGTATATTGCCGAATCTGCCCCGCCTTTACTGCACCCCATACCGCCACCCAATAAACAGCCTTCCCCGGACAGCGTGAATGAATCCGAGTCAAGCCTAGTATGGATGCAATAAAGTCAGCCTCCCGTTGGCTCATATACTCTATAGACATGCCAAGGCTTACCGTGGCTGCCACCAATTGTTTTGCCTCGCCGTCGTACACCTGGCAACCCATACCAATCAGAATCTTGTAAGTCTCGCTATCGACAAGTCCACATACCTTTTTCTCCTCCTTTGATGATTTCTCCCAGTGCTTTACGAACGCTGCCGCTGTACCGTTCGGATTGCCCTGCTTCCACGCACGTCCGCATACATTCCCGGATATCGAATCAGTTACGGTAAACCCCCATCCACTCAAGTAACTCACCTAGCGGTATGCTTTTGCCCAGGCTGGAAGATGTGACCCCGTCGCTTCGTAGGTACTTCATCCATAACCGTTGGCGTGTTTGATTTGTCTGTGATAGGTAGATCTGCGGTGGTCGGTCTAATTAGCGTAGCATCCAATCCGCTAACGGCCTGTATTGGGCTTCCAATGCACGGTCTAAACCAAGGAATATTTCCAATGATAGGTGGAGGGCGGGGTCGTCTAGCTGGTATTCTTCAGTGGGCGGATGGCGGAGCCGTTCTAGCACATCAGGATGGAGATTCTCGTCATCGAGAGAGGCATTCCGCAGAGCGTCAATGAACGCTTGCGATATGCGGAGTTCATCGATGTGCAATGTGGGCGGTTCTGTATAATCGATGTCGTCCTGCGTGCGGTTGCCAGCCATGGAACGAAGTTCATCGTCGTCATCGAGACTAGCAAGCCCACTGAGATCTGCAGCTGCGCGACTGGCCTCATTGGACATGTCTGGTTGGTCTCGTAGTCCCAAACATCCCCGTCGAAGCCTACATCCAGCCGTTCTTCGTCTGGTGAAGTGACCGCCGGATGCGTCGGCACAGGGCGGGCAAACATAGAGGAGACAGTCGGCACAGGGTGGGGAAACACAGAGGAGACAGTCGGCACAGGGTGGGGAAACACAGAGGAGACAGCCTCCAATTCATCGGCTGCCGATCCGTAGATATCTTCGATGTCTGGCCCACGAAGGGGAGGTGGCATGACTATCTCACCGGGTACGAGAGACGGCAGTTCCTATATAATTTAGTCAGCGTGGTAAAAGATATTAAGGTACACAGATATAATTTACCTCAGAGACTTGTGTCATGCCTTCATCCTCAGTTTCGTGTGCAGTATGGTCCAGATGCGCACGTTTAGATGGTCCTGCCACAGGTTCGGTACTCTCCTCCGCTGCAGCGGTGTTACTTGCTACTTGCTGTGATCTAGCAAGTTTGGCATGTTGCCAAAAAGTGGTGCGTGACACTTGTCTAGGTACGCGGCACAATACCCCACAGTGGCACCATTTGCGCGACCGATCCTTCGACTGTGTTGACATGCCAGGAGACGGTTGGTCCTTGCCTCAATCCGCGACAGATACAAAGGCCTCAGTCCCAGAGACAGATTTGAAGGTAAAGCGGGAGCAGGATGAGATTATATGAGACTAGAGATAACTAGATAACGACGGAAGAATTGAGACGAGCTTCAGAGAAAGCGAAAGGAAAGAACCTGAATTGTAAGAGAACAAACACGGGACAAATAAAAGGCGCAAAGGCGCCGGGTCATAGGCGCGCAGATTTTATACCGGATTATACCGAGCGAGATGGATTCAGATTAGAGTATCTCTCACTATACCCGGTGAGAA
>MLYV02000441.1:0-57552 GCA_001913855.2 Hermanssonia centrifuga | reverse complement strand
TAGTCGAGATAGGCTGGTCATGGTAGAGTGCCAGCCAGTCTCCAATCTCATCAAGGAAGAGAGAGGGAGTTTCAGCAATGAGCTGGTACAGATCCTTCACTGCAGCAGCATTAAGGAGCCTACGGCGACCTCGATTAAGAGAAGGAGGGTCCACTCGCCCTTTGCGTTCATAGGTATCGGCCCATCGCTCGATGCTGCGGTCGGAGACCTCAAGTACAGCTGCAATCTCCTCAATCTCCTATCCCTCCTGTAACATCACGAGAGCGCATTGTTTCATGTCAGGACTGATGTGCCGATACACCATGATATTATTGGAGTTGAATAGGATAGGTTTAGAGCCGTGGTCGCTGCGTACAGTATTTTACTCATTATTTGCTATTTTTCGGAATTAATCGAATTAAACGCCCGATTGAAAACAAGAATTTGTGAAACGGTTGTAATGGTATTTGTCTAACCAACGCATGAAATTGTTCTTTTTTTGTGTGGATAGTAAGAATCGGCGGCTGACTTCTTGGGCTCGTAGGATCAAAGGGATCATGGAGAGCAGCTATTAATTATATGCGCACGCCAATGGTGCATGGAAATTGATGAAGGGCCGCTTGTAGCGACTGATACCTTGCTTGTATTTTTCTTTGGCTGATTGTCACTTGCGGGACGTGCATTAACTTTATTTACTGTACTTTCGATAATAACTATTATCATGGGTACTTTTTCAAAACTAAGTAGGTACTTTTCAGAATACTTTTCAGAATTACCACTATACTTTTGACAATGTACCTTTGAAAGAGACTCAGTCACTATGCCGCATTTGCAAACCCCCGCCTACATGTTGCGCAATCTCTTCAGGCTTGGGTCCCGAACAGAGTGAAGAGCCGAAACTAAAGGAGTTTGAGCTTGAGAGCGACGGGCCGGGGAGGGAGTCAGACCGGAGCGCCCGGGTTGTGAAAAACAGGTCACATATATGGGTAGAACAGGACCTTGTCAAGCAAGGTAATGGAAGAAAGGAGGCAACGAGCGTCATGGTACGCCATACAGAGTACATTTTACCTTGTGTTTTTCAAGCATTGTGTCAAATTCAGTGCGTGTAGTATTCATAGCTGGAACGGCGCAAGACGTCTCGTACTTGACCGACTCCTTGCCATGTTATCTGTTTCCGGCAGGAGAGAAATTGCTCAATGGATGGCAGGCAAGAACCTCGACGGGAATTTGACTTGGATCAGATTAACCGCACGGTAAGCAATACACTCTTTACTGCTCGATTGATCCTTCTGACGTTTCATTGAATTTCTTGAATTGCAGAGCCACGCATATCAATTTGGGAGTGCCTATAATCGCCAGTGCCAGACTACATATCCCTCATAACCGCACGAGCCAAATACTCCTATATCCCCGTCTCCCCGCCCTACTTCCCATCCTCTCTCCTCTCCTGCATCGCGACCCACGACTCTATCAGCACATCCTACACGATCTTGTTGCTGTCAGGAGGAAGTGGTCCGCTCGGGCCGTTCGAGCGGTCGAGAAAGTTGTACTAGAGGGGTTGAATGCCAGCTATAGGTGCTACGCATGAATTTGTACGTTGTTAACGGGTTTTCAAACATCATCTACCATGTCAACCATCTACGGCTGATAGCACTCCACCCAGTCCGGCCCATGGACAAACTGACTGAGATCAAGCTCCAAATGTTCGACGCCAAGTACTAACTGCTGTCCAGGCATCAAGAGTCTCTCGCGGAATTCAGGGGGTACCCAAAACAGGAGCCGGCACCGAGATGGACTGACGACCCAACCTTCCAGATCCGGCTGGTAAATACACACCCTTACGGTGGCTCTTTGTTCTAATATCATCCCATTACGATCCTGATGTTCACCGATGGGGTCGTACTCCATGAGGAAGCGTGAGAAAGGTAGCGCGTGCTCAGGTGTCGTAGAGAAACATATGGGCATCGTAGAATCTACAACAGCTTTGCATGAGACGTAGCGTATAACGAGAGGATGGAGAACTTACGCTCTGCAGGATTGTCATTGATGGATACGTCCCACACTCGTACTAAATCATCTGCATATCCTGCGACGAGGCGTTTACCATCGCGCGAACATGCCATAGAAGCCACACTTCCTCCGAAGCAAGAAAACCGGAGAACTGGCGTTGGAGTGCCAGTCAAACATGACATGTCCCATACTGTGATAGTATCTCGAGATGCAGTTGCCAGGTAGATTCCAGTGGTAGAGGGCAAAAACTCGATTGCGTTGGTGAAATTATCAAATGGTATGAAGCTCTGCACAATGTTCCCGTTCATCTGCCGGACGACGATATGATCCTGCGTGTCACTTGATGCTAGATGCGTGCTGTCTGGGGAAAATGCGATGTGTGATGATGTCACGCGGAGCACATCTTCAAGAGTCTCGGTGTTGATCACCTGCCTCTGATATCCAGGCCATGTTTCCTCCCATACCTCTACTGCAATGTTCCTCCCATCCGGTGAGAAGCGTACCGTTCCTACTACACTCGCGCGACCGGTATCTCCCACCGACCTCATCTTTCCCTCACCCGTCTCTACGTCTTGTACACGGAGCTCGTCGTCAAACACACAGGCGAATCGACAGCCGTCCGGTGAGAATGCGATCGTTGCTCTTTCACCATGATTGCGGCTGTCGTTTTCATTGCTGTCGTCCTCGTTGCTGTCGTCTTCATTGCTGTCATTTTCATCGCTGTGGTCATTATCAAATTTCCAGACCGTTCGCCACCTGTCTGTACTTGATTCCCATAACCGGATCGTTCCAAACTTGCAGACTGAAAGAACAGATTTTCCGTCTGGCGACATCGAAGATGCAAGTCCAATGGATTCCAAGTCAGCATCGCCGTCCATGCTGGGAGGTGGATCGAGAGGCTTGCCCGTTACGCTGTCCGTCCCACAGATGCATGATTCCTACGTTAACTGAACAAGCGGCAATACGCCGTCCATCGTCGGAAATGTATGCTGAGAGGGCTGAATCGGGGTGATGTCTTCCAAAGAGGAGTGTATTGAGGTCCCATCTGCGAACCGTGTTCCTTGCATATGCAAAGATGTATTGTCCGTCAGCAGAATATGCAACCCCAGCATCATAATAAATGTCTCCAAAGCTGATAGTACACCCGAGCCGCAGCCCACCCGCAGCGACTGACCAGATTAAGATATTTTTCTTGCCAGCGAACGCAAAGGAGCGACCATCCGGAGAGAATTCTGCGCAGCGTTCTAGCTTATTATCTGGCAGGTCAAACCTGCTAGAGATTGCATTGGTAAGTCGACCTGTTGTGAGATCCCACAGGATGACTCCGCACCGACAACGGGCAACGATATAGGTGCCCTTCGGGGAAATCGTGGGATGGGGAAACTGATTTCCAGTTTTAAAATTCCTGCACCAGCGACATTCTAGCAGTTTGCTTGTTGTATGTCGGCGACTCGTCGTGTTGAATACTTTGACCTGAACTGACGTCTGTCCGTGTGCAACAAGCATGCCGTCCGAGGAGAACGATACATAGTAGAGCGGTTCATTTGATTGGTATAAGATAGTGACCTCTCCAGTTGGAAGATCAACGCGATAGATGCCCCCGTTCGACGAGCCCGCAAACAACTTGCTGGTATCGGGGAACGAAAGGGATAAAATGCGCTGATGAGTTCGTGACTCAACGCACGGAATACTGACAGTCCGGGTGTGACCCGTGTGGGGAGACCATATGTGAATCTGCGAACCAGACTTGGGAGCGAACGCAACTTGGACGGCCGCTTCACTCGCGCAAACTGCGACTGCCCCACATTCCCCGCACATACCGATACCATGCGGAGGCTCGTGGATAATTGAGCCTGAAGTAGCGTCTACGATGTATGGTCCCGACCCGGTTGCTACAACACATGTGCCAATTGGTGTGAATACAAGGTCGCTGACCTTGGAATCACGGTCAAAAAGGAGTTGGTGCAATGCAGGCCAATCCAGGGAACGATTACAAATTCGTAATGTATGCCGCAACTTTGGTAGATATTTGTTGGCAACGAATGAATTTGGAGACGCAAACGGGAGTGCAGATAGGTAGATATGAGGCGCCGATGCAGATATTGCAGGTTCGAGCATGTCAAGAAAGTTGGAAATGTCTTGAATGTCGTCCATTGATATACCCTTGAGGGCTGTGCAATAGTGGTTCTAGATGGCAAGGTAAGCATATGCACGTATCATTTGAGCAAAAGTAATGATAAAAAGGGTACCGACAGTTTTTAATTTGTCAAGCTCATCAAAGGTCTTGATTGCAGAAGACTCAGTAAGGCTTATCACTTCTAGCCAACACAATAATTTCTCCGAAAGGAATTTGTTGAAGAGCTTTATAAACTGGGGATTGAGGGACGAGGCGGCCTGCAGGTGTTTCCCCCAAAATCGACACGAATACAAGAGATGGTCGGGAATGTGCTTCTTGATGCGATCTTTGAGGTCAGAAACTTCCCTGTTTTTCTCCCATGAAGACTTGAGCCCGCAAATGTTGAAAATAAGCTCTCTGTTCATAACCCGTAGCGATGCCAGAGCAAGTCTCTGGTGCGAATCGCCGGTATCAACAAAGAAGTCACCGCTTCTGTCAGGGTCCAGAAGAAAGTCGCGAAACGATGTGTGGATGGGACGGACTGGGTCACCGGAGGCATTGGGTGGGATGCTCAGTAACGAGCCCAGGGAATCCAGTATGAGAGTGACATCACAATACTCCTGACACATGGCAACAAGGCTGACCATTCCGAGCGGTTCGAAAGAGCGAAAGATCATGCCGAGTACAGTCCGGAATCTACTCTTGACGATTTCATCGTTCATATCGAAAAATCGCTTCAAGACCTCTTGGTACAAGGCGTCAAGAAGCTTCACGTGGTCCACACCCGAAGCCGAATTAAACAGCCTCCTGTATGTCTCCGATGGAGCACGGCCAGCAGTCCATGTTGCAATTTGCGTGCATGCGACAGAAGCCCACTGAAAGAGGCCTTGCGAAGCTTCGGTCAGCTTGTCGCAATGCCATTCATCGATGTCTGCCAACTTGGGCTTGCAGTCATCGATCAAGCGAAAGTGGACATATGAGCGAATGTCTGCCAATGTTGAATCGACATTATCCATGTACCGAATAACAACATTGGTTTCCCCTTTGAACTTTTGGATGATGTGCGACTCGGCACGAGATGTAATCAAGATGCGAAGATTGGGAGGAAATTCTTTCGCCCTGCTCGCCAGAAGACGCGCGAGTTTCTCCTGCTCGTTAAGATCACCACACTCGTCCAGCGCGTCGATCACGATGAGGACAGGTCCCGAGAAATATATCTTCTTCAATGGTTCCAGGATGAAATGGTCGAACTGCTCCTCAAGGTCATGTGTCGTTCGAAGCGCCTTGTTGCCCCCAACTGCCGCGCATAACGCCTTTCGAATGTCTTCATCGAAGTCGGCCATATCTTGAGCAATCGTAGGGAATAGCTTTGTGAGACTATCAGATCCCTGTGCGCGTTTGAAGCCAAATGAGGCAGCAAGCCGATGGAGCGTTTTGAAATATGCAGTCATGCTGTGCGCTATCGCAGACTTCCCCGTACCGGCCGGTCCTGCAAGTACAAAGAGAGATTTAGGTCCATCCTCGCCCGCGTCAGCGTTCGCCCACACCGACACCCCGTCCTCGCTCGCGTCAGTGTTCGCCCACACCGACCTGCCGTCCTCGCTCGCGTCAGCGTTCGTCCACACTGACCCGCCGTCCTCGCTCGCGTCAGCGTTCGTCCACACCGGCGCCCCGTCCTTGCTCGCGTCAGTGTTCGCACACACCGACAACCCGTCCTCGCTCGTGCCAGTGCTTGCCCACACCGACATCCCGTCCAAGATCCCTGTGCGGGTGCCTGGAAGACACTGTTTACTTTTGTCACCCAGCGATGCGCCCCCCTTGTATGGCATGTCGCTCAATATTGCTTTATCTCCTAAAAATATGATGTCGGCCCCATAGTATTCGAGGGCGTCAGAAGGGGGCGCAACATTGACATACCTGCTCCTTCCACTACTTGTAACACCCTGCTAACGATAAGCTGCGTATCGACATGCAGCTTCTCATAGAATTCCTGCTTGAGAGATACGAAAGCGGCGCAGTATTCGGCGATACGGTTGTCAACGTTTGAGAATATACCCTTTGCCATTCGCCGGACTGCGAGCGGTGTATCATTAGAATTGGGAGAAGCAAATGGTTGAAACATGGGACGCACCGAACGGGAGGGACCCGTAGCTGCGCACAAGGTAGCAGCAATCGATGGTTTGTATGGAGATACGTCTTAGGAGTTCCTTCGGCGACTTGATCCCAGGGCTGATTTTGTCGTTCAGCTGTCTCTGCAGGTCATCTACAATCTCATACAATGACTTCATTTGCGCAAACAGGCCTAGGATCTTTTGGTCCCTATCAAACTGATTCTGGACCACCTGCATATCGGTGTTTATTAAGAGAATCACCCACATACTCACACTAAGGATCTCTTACCGTGTACACCCCTTTCAATATCGTCCAAGCCATCTTAGCATACGGGTGTACCTTTATATTTGCAAATGCTTCATAATCTAGTATGACGAGTCGAAAATTCTGAACATACCTCGGCAACTTTATCCATAACATTACAGAACACTTCCAACTTGTCCAGAACCGGCTTCAATGTCGACTCGATTGTGTGAGCTGTTTTAGCCGTGGTTTCGGCCTTATCCATCAGGCCTGTCGAGACCCCAAGGGCATGGGGAGGTTGCAGACGAGAAGTTACGGCTGTGGAAGTTTCATCGAGTACTTTGCCTGTGAAATGGAAGGGCTCCGGTATGGCTGGTTCGCCATCAACATTATCTTGGCAGGGCGCATCACCAGCTGATCCACCCTCAACGGGGGCCTGGATGGATAGACCGCCCACTCCATGACCATTGTCGGTAGCCGGAGCATCCGCATCGACGCAGAGGTCCAGCTTGAACCGCTTGTCGGCTCTGTACACTAACTCTCGAGTGAGGAGATTCCGGGCATCTACTTGAGAGCGTCAGTCGCTGTATTCTATGTGAGATCAATCATAGTACCTGGCGATGAAGGCATTATCATCTCTACGCGCACTGACTCCTTGCCTAATTGCTTCCCTTGCGGCTTGCGATCCGGCCCTTCCTGAGCGTAGACCTCGATGATGAGTTTCGAATTCAAGCTGGCTCGACTGCAACGGAAACCGTCAATTATAGACTCAGAGATAAAAGAATAAGAAGGAACGCGAGTCTCACAAATTGAATTTTTCATTCCACTCAGGCTGATTGGTCTTTGCAGATGTGCTTGTTTTCTTCACATTGTCGCCTATCGTGAGAACCACGTAATATCTCCGTTTGTCGGATCTGAAGAATCCAGTCTTGGGCAAACCTGATGCACGTACGACTAGTACAGACCGTTTGCGCAAAGTCAGAGTTGTCTCTGAGTGCGAGTATGGTAGATTGTACCTGTCACAGAGAATGCCGCGTCTGCCTTCGGCGCCGTGTCACCGATTAGCACAGGTGGGCCACCTTCTGCCATTTTCTTTTTGGCTGCTATCAGCGATGACCGTGCACGGATGGAAAAAGGGGTGCCTTCGTGAATCTAAGAAGGGGGTAATGTGGTACAGAGTACTAGAGGTGGGTGGAGGGTGAAGACATAGAGCAAGTGGTAGATGCATGCTAGAAAACCGACCAGGCTGATGTCAACGTTAGAGTTGGTGATTGGAATGCTGCTGCCTCGAGTGACAAGTCATTTGACCAGCTTTCTGGGAAGCGTACTAACACGTTCCTGACCGATATCAACGCGTGGATGAGTGTGCAAATGACTGAAAGGACAGTGCCATGTCTTGATTTTGGACGTTTTCTCGCTGATTTATAGTCGCACTCGAGAGCAAGCGATCGAACTGGGTCAACTGTTCTGTCTGTCAAAAGAGTAAGCCAGCCCATGGACTATTAGTTACCAGACGTTCTGAGTTTAGACGACTGTTAACTCACTTGCAAGCAAGGACAAAACGAAGGCTTCTCGAATCTCCGAGTCCGCAGTTACGAGCCGAACACTGGCTGATCGCCCCAATTCCAATACGGCCAAGAATGGTTCGCTATCACAGGATTTCGTAGTTGAACCTTGCCTGGTACTCCGAGCGCATTGACTTGTCGGTTGTCGCTATATGGCTAAGTGTCGTAGGAAATGAGTTAATGCGAAGAGGAAAAATAGAGAATAAGAAATGTCGAGTTTATTCAATTTCGAGTTGATTTTGTCCCAGAAGGTCCCAGATCGATTCAATGAAAGCGCGCGTGCCTAGATAAGCGCCCATTACTCGGACGTCTCTTCAGTTCGGATTCATTTCTTACAGTCACTCACTATTAGAGCCTCAGGCTTGTCGTGGAATAAGGATCGCTGTTCAACTCCCCTGAGGTGAGCTTCTATATCCTACGATACTAACTCTGTATAAGAGTCATTTACCTAACAACATTCCATTTTATGCCGTAGATTGCCAGAAGATAGTATGCGCTCACCGCTGGCACCCTCTACGGTCTGAACCCGCAAATGCATTTATCGTTGCTGGCAGTAGTCTACCCTCACCACTCTTCCTGTGAGGTTCCTAGCCACAACGACCATCTCGTAGGGCTCGGAGCCCTCGAGTATGCGAAGAGTGTGGATGACGAGAGCGTCCCTGAATTTCGAATGTTTGTCGTATCAGGCTGTTTTATACCAACTAAAGATATGCTCACGTCTTGGCATTCTGAAGGGTGCTCGCAATTTTATGCTGTGGAAGTTGATTCTCAAACGTACAACTTGAATTCAGGCCCTCTCTGCTTCCGCCTCCTGCCACTTCCTTACCTGCCAAATCCCCAGTAGTAAAACACTCGACAGTCAGACCTCCGCCAAAACGCCAACCCTGCAGCCCGAGGGACCATTCCGATCTAACACTGCCACGTCTTGAATAACTTTGGTGGCTGGCCACTTCCTACTTTCTGTTCAAGATGGAAAGCATATGTGACAACAAAGCCATCCCTCCGCCTAAACGGCCGTTGAATCTCCGACTCTCCGTGCGAAGCATCATGTGCAAGCGCCGCGCTGAGGGAGAGCACGAGGATGAGGGTGAAGAACGACCGAAGGTTCCCCTCCGTTCCAGCACTGGGGCACGTAGGCCATCTACCAAGATTCTGGAAAATGTAGCTCCGGTTTTTGTGCAGAGGTGCGCCAGGAAGAGAGAGGCACTACCGAGTCGCCTGGGATGAGAGCTAAGAGAGGGTAAAGCTCTTGCGGCAGTGTCTCTGTCAAAGGTACCTAGGCTTTTTCACCAGACAAAGGCTCTGAGTGGGATGGGCCGCTCACAGCTATTAGTTTCTACGCCTTTCGATTTCATTACGGTAAGCGATTTGCTACTAACAGCGTGCCTCTGTCTCACGTTATACTCAAGATCATTCTTCTTTAATTCATTTCTTCTCATCCATCACATTCGCCCAACGGCATCAGCTCGGATGGGATCCAACAATGAAAGTTCTTGCCGACTCAAAGCAGTCTACGAAATACGAAATTACTGTCCGATCTGAAAATGGAGAAGAGAACACGTTTCGCACATGGCATTCGCTTTCCGACAGCAGCACAGAACAGCTACTGGGGCGAGGCACACGGGTGTGGAAAGCTATCAGGACTCAGGATGGCAAGGATTGTGGCGAGCCTGTTGCATTGAAGGATGCGTGGGTGGATCATGACCGAGAAAGAGAGGGCGACGTTTTTACTCGCCTTCGCCAGTCCGGTATATCAGCCGCGCATACGGTAGTGCTGGATAAGTGCTTCTTGACCGTGCAGTGCCACGGTGACGTCTTTATCTCAGGCAACCGGGATTGCACCGTGGCCTGGCTTCCTTCTATAAGCCAGGCTACTCCTGCGGCTAATGGTGCTCCTGTTGCGGGACCTAGTAGCGCGATATCTGCAGACGTCCCACATCGCCAGCAAGCACATTATCGCGTTGTTTTCGAGGAAGTAGGAAAGCCGCTGGCAAACGAAACATCGCTTTGCACTGTCTTCAAAATCCTGGCTGGCGCTGCTATTGGTAAAGTGTCAACCATTCCACGGATGTTGTTCCCTTCTCCTGACTATCTTATAAGGTCTATTTGCCATGCATAAATGCGGTGGGGTCCACCGTGATGTAAGTGTTGGAAATATACTTATTTTTGATGATATCGCCAAGATAGCGGACCTAGATTATGCGACCAAAGTCGACTATGCTGGTGCCCTCGGTCAAACGGTACATTCTCTATACCTTGAGGCGGCTACATTAAGTTTATCTACTCCTCAGGGAACCGACTATTTCTGAGCCGCTG
This sequence comes from Hermanssonia centrifuga, assembly GCA_001913855.2. NCBI lineage: Eukaryota > Fungi > Basidiomycota > Agaricomycetes > Polyporales > Meruliaceae > Hermanssonia > Hermanssonia centrifuga. Next base: position 47,211 of record MLYV02000441.1, on the reverse strand, counting down.
AAGTCGACCTTTCCCGGTACCTGTTCGATGAACCACGTAGAGTTCTCACACTTGAGAAGACCGTAAGACGGCCGGTTTCGGTATTATTCGAAGCATATCTCAAAGGCAAGCACCGGCCTCCAGCCCCCACCCCACCCAGGCCACTTTCTCCCTACTTACCAAAGCCCTTCGCTTATAACCCTCTGCATGATTTGGAGTCTCTGTGGTGGGTCGCGGTGTACTTCGTCATAAACAAGGGTATCGTTCATTGCGACAATGAAGAATCGGAGGATCGCCAAATTCGTTCAAAAGCCCAGCGAAGATTTGCGCAGCAATTGTTCCACCAATATACGCGTTGCAACGTGATGTTCGATAGCTCATTTTTTAGAACGAACCTCTCCTGCCTTGACCCTTCTCTGCTGAGAATTGGGCAGGTTTCTTGAAGACACCAGATTAGCCCTTGTTAACGCATACTGCCGAGTAGAAACTACGCAGGATCTCGAGAAAGTAGACATAGCGGCTGTCGAAGGCGTGTATGGCACTATTCGGGATAACTTCCGCGAGGCATGCGCTATCTTACAGTCCAAGGACATCCAAGTCGTTCATTTTGAAGATATTCAACGGGGTTCTCTCCTAGACCTTTCATAGACGTCCATGTATCCTATGGACAAATATATATACCTTCTTGGCGAAAAAAACATATGCATATTGGAACATGATAGCACCCCAGAAGAGGCCCATGGTAGGGGGTAGAGAAAAAGTTCTCCCAGTTCCTTAGACTCGAACGTGTTCTGAGGGAACACCGAGAATGCCTCCGCAGCTTCTACAGGTAGTTGTACAGACAACTCCGCAAGAGCTCGTTCACCTATTGGTCGTCCGGATCTTGATAATTCGGAACCCTTGCGTTGAATCGCTCTTCTGAGCGATCTGTGGATCCTTTTGCCTTAGCAATCCCTTCCTTCGTCTGCGAAGACTTTGGGCAGAATACTATCGGCGATCGATCTAGTCAGGGAAGCACCGTGTATAGTCCTCCCGGCTTCGGTAAAGATAGCGAACGTCTTCCCTCTCCATATTTCCAGTACATTGGACATAGGGTGATAGAAGGATGGTGACAGCTATATGTGTGCGCGAGAGTGAGTATCTCGGACATTGTTATCGGCACGTACCTGGCTGCGTTGCACGGATGCTACTTCGCTTCAACGACTCTATCAAGGCGTCCCTCGCCTCGACCCCTTCAGTTCGGCACGTCGCGCGAAATTATACAGACGAACACCGAGGTAGTGGAGATATCCAGCCAAAGGTGCATCGATGATATGGAGATCTTCGAGGGTGCAAACCCTGATTGCAGTCGTCCTAATATCGGATCCTGTGTGCAACACCGATGTCCGTTTCTTGTGATATTCTTTGAACGTCTAGACTGTTACTGTATGAGCGGCTCCTTCGACAAACGGAACATATCGTATCTTTGAATACAAATCCGAAGCCAGTGTTGGCATGTTATGAGAAAAAGGATTGGGGTGTAGCACACTGCTGGATCTCAGTTAACGTAAGAAGGGGGTCATTGAACGAGATTGGCTGCTGTGAATACACACCGATGGGCACTCTTCCCTTGGAGAGATGAAGTGAACACAGGGAGGAAGCAGCCTGACTGTTCACTGCAATAATGGCGAGACTGACGGTCCGCACGGGGATCATTCCCGAGTGATTGCCATTGGCGGTGACTGCAGCGTAGAAGACTTGATTCGAAGGCGACTGCACTCTTTGCCACAGCTGGACACCCAAGCTACGGGTCATATGCCTCAGTTCCGCTCGGCTTCCAACATATCACGCAACGTCAAGTGAGAAACTGGCTGAATTTGTAGAACACTGCGGGGACCGGCTCCCCGGCTGAGGAACCGGGGCATGAGCCTGTTCCGCGTCGCTTGCGTTCCAGGCTTTTTTGTTGAGAATCGACAGTTCAGGAGACGGAGAAGGACACTGGTAGTAGCGACGGCCGAGGACGAGATACGAGGTGAATCCGACTCGGTGAAAGAGGAAGAGCTCGCGTGCCATATTTAGGAGGTGAGAGAGCACTGATCATGTGGCAACAACGGACCAGCGGAGATTCGTCCGTGCATTGAGTAGGCTGCGAGGGAAGATCCCTTTGGATTTTGGATAATAATTCTGGTTTCCGTCTGCCACATCCATCACGACCGCCTACAACGCCTCTCGGGGTGTGGAACGCAGCGCCTGTGCCGCTCGGGGGCCCGCCTACGGACAAGACCGGAAGGTTGGGCTGTTATTCCATGCCTCGTGATAATAACGCTCCTTCCTAATCAGGTTTCCAGATCACCAGTGAATGTGGCTACAAGCTGCTATAAAGTCTCGTCTACTCCTTCGTCTTTCCTCACCCCCGTTTCCCCTCCTCTCCTCTTACCGACGGTCAAGTTCAATCTGGAGACATCGCAACTCTTCTTCTATCGCGCATAAAGTGAGTTCTCTCACCTTCATTTTACGGACCTTCTGCGCGTGCACAGTGGAGAAGCTCCGACGCTAGGTCTGTGCGCATGACCCTTTGTCTGACACTTATATACCAGGTTCCAAATCAAAGGACCATCCACGAGAAACCCCAACTGCTCGATATGGTTTACCAGCACGGAACCCCCTACGTGACCCCTCACATTCTGCACAAGCACTATGCGCAAGCATTCGATGCTGAACCCAGCAACTGTATGTCTTATTCTACCACGCTTCAGACTGATCCATCATCTCATATGCTCAAATAGTGGTTGGGCGCGATATCGAGTACTTCTCACAGGCCGGTTTTGACATGGACAGGATCCAGATTAAGCGCAATGCCCCTGTCGCACTGCTCTACGAGGATGCTATCCGCAATGAGGGAGCCATCATCTCCTCGAGCGGTGCTTTGATCAATTTTTCTGGCAAGAAGACTGGCCGTAGCCCAAAGGACAAGCGTATCGTCTATGAGGAGACTTCCAAGGACGATATCTGGTGGGGATCCGTGAACATCAAGATGGACGAACGTGTGTTCTTAATCGTCGCAAAACGTGTATCAGTCTAACGACTTTCTATCTTCTAGACACTTTCGAAATCAACCGAGAACGCGCGATTGATTATCTGAACACTCGCGAGAATGTCTATGTGTTCGATGGTTTCGCCGGCGTAAGCAATTTTATGACGTCACACTCACTAGGCGGTCCTCATTCGGTTCATTAGTGGGATCCCAAGTACCGCATCAAAGTTCGAGTCATTTGCGCTCGCGCATATCACGCATTGTTCATGGTCAGTGCTTCATCTATACGTTATCTGCACCATGCTAATAAAATCGTTAATGACAGAACAACATGCTCATTCGTCCCACCGAAGAGGAGCTTGCCAATTTCGGCGAGCCTGATTTCATTATTTACAATGCCGGCCAGTTTCCCGCGAATAGATTCACCAAGGGCATGTCTTCCACGACCTCCGTCGAAATCAACTTCAAACGAATGGAGATGGTCATCCTCGGGACTGAATACGCAGGAGAGATGAAGAAGGGTGTTTTCTCTGTGATGGTAAGTGGCGTTATGATGCATTCAAATGGTAGGCAGAAATCAAATTCCCCTTCAGCATTATCTGCAACCAGTGAAGTTCGGCCAGTTGTCGCTTCACTCGTCCGCCAACTTTGACAAGGAAAAAGGCGATGTTACGCTCTTTTTCGGTCTTTCGGGTACCGGCAAGACTACCCTCTCCGCCGACCCTAGTCGTCTTCTCATCGGTGACGATGAGCACGTTTGGTCCGACACTGGTGTATTTAACATCGAAGGCGGTTGCTACGCCAAATGTATCAACCTTTCTGCGGAGAAGGAACCAGAGATCTTCTCCGCCATCCGCTTCGGCTCGATCCTCGAGAACGTCGTATACAGCCCACAAACCCGCATAGCAGATTACGACGACATCAGCATCACCGAGAATACTCGTTGCGCTTATCCCATCGAATTCATGTCCAATGCCAGCATTCCATGCTTAGTCGACCGTCAGCCAAGCAATATCATCATGCTGACTTGCGATGCTTTCGGTGTACTCCCGCCTGTAAGCAAGCTTAGTCCCGAGCAGGCCGAGTATCACTTCCTTGCCGGTTATACTTCGTGGGTATTTTATGCTGAAATCTCAAGCTTATATCGTCTGACCTATCTTTTAGAAAAACACCAGGAACGGAAGACGGTGTTCTTGAGCCTATCCCCACATTCTCTACTTGTTATAGCGCTCCCTTCATTATCCTTCACGTGAGTCTATTTCTATCGGTCGCTGAAACTTAGATCTCTAATCGAATTATCTAGCCTGGCCGTTACGCCGAGATGCTTTCCGAGCGCATGTCGAAGCACAACGTCGACTGCTGGCTCATCAACACTGGCTGGACGGGTGGCAGGTACGGTTCAGGCTCGCGATGCCCTCTCAAATACACCCGTCGCATCGTCGACGCGGTACACTCTGGAGAACTCGCTAAAGCCGAGTACGAGACGTTCGGCGTTTTCGACCTCCAGATCCCCACTGCTGTGGAGGGCGTGCCGCGCGAACTCCTCAACCCCAGGCTGGCATGGAAGGACCAGGAGGCTTTTGAGAGGGAGGTGAGAAAGCTTGGTGGGATGTTTATGAAGGCGTTTGCGTTGTACGAGAAGGACGTGGCGGAGAAGGTCAGGTTGGCTGGCCCTAAGCTTTAAGATGTAAATCTCTATAGTACATTTTGAAGGTGGTATGTGGCGATGATTATCTTTGAAGGGGGGTAGTTGCTTTCGTTCTTTGCTTTCTGTACACAATTCTTTGTATCCCATTCATAGCATAGCGCTCGAGGGACAGTCGTGGTTTTTTTTTTGGCTTGAAAACGTGTATTAGTTTGTACCATCACATTCTATCTCTATAGAGACAATGCTCATCGCGTTTCGAACGTCAGCGTCGGTTACTACCTAAGAAGACGAATACATTCAACTCAAGAGCCAAGTAATCAAGATGAGAAGAGCGGCATGATCATCCTTGGAGGTTCGGGCGTCGGCTTGGGAATTTCGTGGAAGGCCTCAGAAGCAGATGGCGGGCGGCGGCTAAAAGCATCACGTGATACAGCTGCGCACGGACCACCCACGAAAAAGTATATAAGGAGGTCCCCGCCCATAGTGATTCCCTAGAACATACTCAGCTAGGATCTATTTTATAGTTTCTAACTCGAGTCTCGCATGTTTATTCATGCCACTTCCTTCAAGTCCAGTCGATGATACGTGCATTCACCCGTCTTACCGAGAACATGGCTCGTCCCTCGTGGCGAGTCTCGAGGACGTTTGGCTCGCTTTTCTGACTCGCGCTGATTTCAGACGAGTCGGAAGCTTGCCAGCGGGTTGATTGTTTGTCTGATGGACTCCTATAATCTGTAGATTTGTTTATCATCTCCTTAGTAGTCTTGCAATACAATCGTACGATTGGAAACATTTTTGCGTGCGTAGTTTGGGTTGGAAGGTGCATGAAACTTTGCATGCCTGTTTATGATGATATTGAGCCAGAAAGTGGCCGAGAGCTTGTGTGATTGGAAAAATCTATAAAGCTGAAGGTAGATGTAGACTGTATTTGGCTACCAGAAAGTATCACATTTGTCCTTCATGCAACAACTGAGCCATATGATATGCTACCTGTCTCCTTCAGACAGCGGCGGACCCGCTCATACAATGCCCGGGTGACTGCCCTCACTGTAGATGGATCACACATGATACCAATATCCACAGGTGCAATTTTCCGACCTATATGTTGTGCCACAACGTCCTTGCACGCTGCCTGGACGATAGAGCGGAAGTTGGGGATTGGTTGTAGCACAACACTGTTGTCACGCGTCGGAGCGGCAGTAGGACGATCCTCTGGTTGGAAAAGGCTATTGGATGCGTCCAAGATGAACACGCGATTTCCTGAAAGTAATCTGAAATCAAGGGCGTGTCTGCAATAGCCGGTCAAGGTCAAGAGTGATAACTACAATACTGGCGGGGGCACGTACCTGAGATCTCCGAATAATATTCGGAACCACCCTGCCGTCTTGGCAAACGTATCAATGCTTTCTCCTGCCCTACCGGCACTCACTCGTATGTACTCCAGCTCCGCCACAATCGGTAGGGTGTCTCGTAACAGAGCCACAAGCTTATGCAGCGATTGAGATAGTTTGCCTTGTCGTAAAATGTGGCGGATGAATGGCTCTACGTCTTCGTGAGGGTTGTACTCGGCAAGAATTTGATTGATATCTTGGCTCTCCTCTCTGGTGTCCATTGCGGATTCCTCCGTGGCACGAGAGAAGGAAAGCTCGTATGTACCGCCGGTTGGTGAAAGTTGGTCGGTGCAAGTGATAGAAACTGTGTAATCCCCCACATATGCGAATTCCACTGTCTGTAAATCGAATGATAGCAGTCGGACGTCTTTCCAGCGTTTCTCCGTTGCCATTTGGGCGACTGACAATGCAGAGATGTCAACTTGACGTGAAAGCCAATGCCGCTGGCCTACTGGTGCTTACCTTCGCGAGCAATGACAACCATCTTGGAGACTCGTGCCCACTCCTCTAGGAACTCGTCGACACACTTGTCCACGTCTTCGGAAAGAAAAGTAACCACGGCTTCTTTGGCATCGTATATGATCCTCTTCGATGGACGTATCACAGCACCGCCTGCCCGTTTGCCTACAGGCTGTTGGACATACTTAAGCTTCACGCAAGTCACCACCTGGAAGGATCTGGATCAGTGACAACATTGTATGGCATAGATACATGGTTCAAACCTGAGCTTTCTGGTCAGACCACCAGTTCAACGGGATGACGCGGATGTTAGGCATAGCAGCCTCGGCAGCTGGAGCACCAGAGAGTATGTCTGACGATTGGACACATAACGCAGGGATAGACCGGGCTAAAGATGAGTGGATATGTGCCAACTCGGGCAGCGATCCGACAGAGGGATTGAAGTGTTGATATGGAATTCCCCGTGACTTCAGCTGCTGCTCGACCTTGGTGTACGCCACGCGCGCGCTGCCACGACGTGTTATCAGCAGTGGGAAACCTTGGGAAGAGACCAATCTTACCAGCAGTAAGCGTATAACTCTCTGAGCACCTGTGTTTCAAGCCTGAAACTACAGAACAAGTTCAGCTATGTGAGGCTGTCAAGGCATGATGAAATATTACCTAGATGAGGGAGGCTCATGCTCCATGCCCCTCTTCCCTTCGTCAAAAAGTCCCCGTTTACGCTTCTGTCCAGTTCCCACCTCAACCGTCTCCATCCCAGGACGAGGTTTAACGACGACACCCTGACCATGTATCCTCTGAACGTCTAACCAACCGATATCCTCCATGGTCATCTCAGCGTACATAGTATCTGCATGAACCTTGACAGAAATGAGGGCATATCGGAAATCTTCGTCCGTGATGACGAGGACGAGGTAATGGCTTGGGAAGTTTGAGAGTTGAATGTAGAGTGTGGCACGTGCGGCCGGGCCCAACTTTGCCATCTCTAGAAGAAGCAGATGAGACGTGAGAATTGCAAAAAAGATACCTATGCATTACAAAACCTTACCTTCGCGTCGAAAGTTCCGGCCTCGGAAGCTCTGTAAGCCAAGATAGTTTGCCTTTTGTTCCGCGAGGTCCAAAATGGTCTTTATTGATGGCACCAGGTAAGTCTCGAGGATATAATTATGACAAAGGATAATCAAGGTACTCACGTTGAACCGTAGCCGGACAAGGGCGTCGGGTAACAGCACAGGATTCTCATTAATGCGATCTGAAATTATAGTAAATTTTGGTCCACGCCCTGCGGCCGCTAAATCTCCTGTATCTCTCAAGCTGAGCCGGCCAGTTCTTGGCTCAATTGTGATAACAACGACCTCGTCTGCACACAGATGGGCCCGTAGTGCAAGTGACCCCTCTAAAGATGGATGGTGTCTATCAAGAATAATCTAATAGGAGAAGAGTAATACACCAACCATCAGTAACCAAAGTGACTTCTCCTGGAGCGCCGAACGCATTGCGGTAGGAACCGCGTTGGAGTTGGAGTTGGAAAACATTCAGAATTGCCTTCGTATGTCTCGAAATCACTTTTTTTAAAAGTGCCTCTATGTCCAGATCGTCCGATTGCTAGAAAGCAGCACAAGGTGAATTTCCACGTCTAAATCATGAGGGACAAGGTATATACTTACGATGGCTAGTTCGGCCTTAGTCAACTTCACATCCTCAGGATTTATCACAACGCCTAGTGCACCCCGCTGAGGCTCCCACTTCACGTCAAATTTCATACCTTCGACTTCATCAGACGGTCGGCCTTTACCAGCCAGCTTTGCCCTCTCTTGTAGTTCCATAAGGACCCGATCCTTAGGTTTACGATGCGGTGCGTGACCGCCCGGCAAGGCTACAGAAGCTAGTGACGTCGCCGATAGGCGAGATTGTGGCGGTGACGGTTGGGAAGGAATGATAGATATTGTTAGCGTTCCACCTAATGGCGGTAGTTTTGTTCGTGGTGGTGGGGGTCGGCCCGGGATATGTTGTAGCTGTTTACGACTACGTCGCGGGGGGAAAGTGTGAGAAATATGGTAAGAATGTAACAAGATGGCGTCATACATCCAGTAGGATATGGTCAATGTTTTGCGGTCATTACTCATGTCGACAGCCAGGTAGTCAGCCCATCCGAGTGAACGCAAACGCTCCGCCTGCACAAAAGTATGTAAGCCCAATCTGAAAATGGAGGCACTGCAACTTACTTGGTACCACAAAATCTCCAGCTGATATGACATAGACATCATCTCTACAACACCGTAAGCAGTTAGGCGCACAGCGAGAGACAAAAGATTAAAGAGGCTACACATACGGAGGAAGTTAAATAAGCGAACCAGAGGTGCATCTACTACACCCTCCGGAAGCTGTGGCCGTGGAGGAGTCTCAGATTCAGGGAGAGGAATCTGGTTTGGCGGTGGAGGAAGGTAGAATGCCAGACGATTATCAGCTTCGTCAGCTATATGACGCCGCAGGACTCCTGTCGGATGGCGAGGAAAATCTGGGTGACGTGAAACGTCAGGATAAAATGGCCATGATGTGAGTGGAGACGATGCTCCAATTGACTACGAACCTTGCATGCCAGTAGGATCACCGCCCACGGTAAAAAGAAACTCGATGTCAACGAAGAACCAGCCTTCATCTTTCTGAGCACCCTTGAGGCACATCGAAGCTTCAAATAGCTTCGGAACCACGAAATGCACCCGACCGTCCGCTGATTCCATCCAAAAATTTTTCGCGTAAGCTGCAGAACCAAGGCCGAAGGACGACACACACCAATCCTGTAATTTGCCATCTCGCAAGGAATAATCTCGTTCATACGCAGACGGTATCGGATAACATCTTCCATATCCGAAAGCGCCTTCGAGACTTCTTTGTCGGTAAGCGGTGTCGGGGGCACAACGGATTTCTAATTGAAATTGAGAGTGGATGATACAGCCATGAAGCTTGACTCACCTTGATACCTGTAGGTAGTCGTCGATACGAGCCGGTGGTTAAAACATCGAGAGAGGTTAGTAAGTCGTGATTTCGGAGTCTGTACCCATTCAAAGTGAATTCCGGGTGTTTACATGGAATCCTGACGACAAAAATACCTGGCAGGGTCAAGACTTTCCTTCGCATATGTAAGCCCGTGGATGGCATCTTCAAATTGTCTGTTTTGGTCCATAAGGAACGCCGTCACGTTCTACACGATAGAAGACGTATGAAATGGATCAGCCCTAGACGTAGTGCAGGAGTATACATGCGGTAGACAGACGTAGACCATCTACGCCCCAGGAGATACACGGTTTGCAATACACATACCATGGCTTTTTGAACCACACCAGCATCTCGTGCCCATTTGACAACGGCATACAGCTTCACAACCTGCTTCTTCGTTTTGACTACCCAGTCGGCCAAGACACGTTTACGTTGCGGGTCGGACATGCTAGGCATTCTGTTGAAATTAAGCCGTTAAAATATGTTTCTAGTTCATTACTCAGAAACACAGATAGCCACTCGCAAAAATATCGCCAACAGCCTCTCATAAATACGGCGACACTGCAGTATTTCACACACGGCCAGAATAGGGGGGAGAACAGACGGCATTATGAGTCGAGCACTCACGTTTCAGCCAGCTCTGTTAACTCAGCATATATGGCCTGCACGGTGCGCGAGACAAGGTCTCCCAGTGGAATTTGGCCATCGTGAACAGCCGGTAGCTCTCGCTCTAGTTCTTCTATAGTGGGTTCGTGTAGGCCGTTTGGAATGTCATCGAACGGGGTGTGTGAATGCGAGTTCCCGTTAACCAGAGGGCCGTTCACAGGCTGATCCATGTAAAATATAGCAGCTGTTCAGCAAAGCTCTCTAAGCAGATCAGCAGAAAGCATAGACGAATAAATTCCACAAGTTTTGTGGGCGGAGGTCGTGCTGGTCGCTGAACAAAACCCTCGGGCGTTTCTTTAAGACGTGTGGCGTGCAGGAACGCGCATGTGGCAAAGATTCAAACTCCGCTAATATTGCTTTTCTAGAATTCGCGACGCGTTGTTCGTCCCTCCTTCACCTTTCCACGCGACGACCGGCAAATCCACAATAAAATGGTATTTATTTTACACGCAGACCTGCAGCATACACTCACAAGGCTCTCTAGAGTACCCCCCGTCGCACAAAACGTCCTCGTTCAGTTTCTCCTCTTCCCGGTTCCTCTCCTCCAGCACCCCGCGCGACCACCTCCCGACGAGAAGACGACGAAGACTCTAGTTTACCGCCATCATCTCCACCACCGCCGTTCTCAGATACGGACGACAGTCTCGATGAGCGCGACGCGATTGCAGATATAAACGATGAAGCGGAAGAGGAGGAGGAAGGCGAGGATCTGTTTGCTGAAAACCTCCAAGAGTACGTTGAGTGCTAGTCACACAATAACATTGCTTGATGAGGATTTACAGTGACTACGCGGTAAATGAGGTGTTGGATAGATACTCTGACGCAGATATAAATGACGAAGAAGACTTCGGCGAAATGACAATTGCACAGCGTCGGGCTGCTGAGGCAAAGATGGCCCATCGAGATAAAGTGGAACGACGGGGAGGACGAGGAGCTCGTGCAGCAAGAAGGACTCGCTATCCTGGTTTCATGGAAAGTGACGATGATATGGAAGACGAAGATTTTGGCGGTGGGCTTCTCGCAAATCAAAAAAGACGAACCAGGAGGGAATACGATGAGAGGCGGGACTTGGATGACATCGAGGGTGTCGATGATGTATGGTGATACTTTTCTATGCTCGTCTTTGGAACTCATTAAACTGTTACAGGAAATACCCTTGGAACAACTCAGTGATATAAAGGCAAAGTCTATCGCTGAGTGGATCGCGAACGACCGCGTGCGACGGTCTATAGTTAGACATTTCCGGCAGTTTCTAATGACTCATGTAGACGAGAATTCGGCGTCTGTGTATGGCCAACGCATTCGGAACCTCGGGGAGAGTAAGTGGATAAACCCACAACCATGATATTTTCTACTCACTGTTTCCGTATTGCAGACAACTCTGAGTCTTTGGAAGTCTCGTATCTACATCTGGCGATTTCAAAGCCAATCCTGGCGTACTTCCTGACCAACTCTCCATCCGCCATGCTGACGATTTTCGACGAAGTAGCGTTGAACGCAATCTTGGTTTACTATCCATCCTACGAGCGTATCCATTCTGAGGTGCACGTTCGCATCACAGACCTACCGCTTAGCTCGTCCCTGCGGGACCTCCGTCGCTCAAACCTCAACAACCTTGTGCGAGTTTCGGGTGTCGTCACGAGGCGTACGGGCGTATTTCCGCAGCTCAAATATGTCAAATTTGATTGCCGCAAATGCGGGGCTGTGCTGGGCCCGTTCTACCAAGACTCGACAAAGGAGGTGAAGATTAGTTATTGCCCGAACTGCGAAAGTAAGGGTCCGTTCGCTGTTAACTCTGAGCAGGTGGGTTTCTTGTGTGAGTACTATGGAAATATGGCTTATGACCCCCCCATAGACTATCTACCGAAACTACCAGAAGATGACCTTGCAAGAATCTCCTGGCTCTGTCCCTCCCGGACGTCTTCCAAGGCACCGTGAAGTCGTGCTGCTCTGGGATTTAATCGATTCGGCTAAACCAGGAGAAGAGATTGTACGTGAAATAATATTTGAATATGCCACTCGTATTAAATGATTCAATATAGGAGATTACGGGCATTTATCGCAACAACTTCGATGCGTCCTTGAACTCAAAGAACGGTTTCCCTGTCTTTTCCACAATCATTGAAGCTAACCACGTCAATAAGAAAGAAGATCAATTCGCTGCTTTCCGTCTCACAGAAGAAGACGAGAAAGAAATCCGTGCTCTTGCACGGGACGACCGTATACGTAAGCGTATAATCAAGTCGATAGCGCCCTCGATCTATGGCCACGAAGACATAAAGACTGCCCTGGCACTCTCTCTTTTCGGTGGTGTTCCGAAGGACATCAGACGCAAGATGCGTATCCGTGGTGACATCAACGTTCTTCTCCTTGGTGATCCAGGAACAGCCAAGTCTCAATTCCTCAAATACGTTGAGAAGACTGCTCATAGATCCGTGTTTGCCACCGGCCAAGGAGCGTCTGCCGTTGGTCTCACTGCTAGCGTGCGGAAGGACCCTGTAACCCGCGAGTGGACGCTCGAGGGCGGTGCGTTGGTGCTGGCCGACAAGGGAACTTGCCTTATCGATGAGTTCGATAAAATGAATGACGCAGACCGGACGTCCATCCATGAAGCAATGGAGCAGCAGTCTATCTCCATCGCCAAAGCCGGCATAGTTACCACCTTACAGGCTCGCTGCGCCATTATTGCTGCGGCCAATCCCATTCGCGGGCGTTACAACCCCACGATACCTTTCACCCAGAATGTTGAACTGACGGAACCAATCTTGTCTCGGTTTGACGTACTCTGCGTGGTCAAAGACGCCGCCGACCCTGTGCAGGATGAGCTCCTGGCTAGATTCGTAGTGGGCAGTCACTTGCGGAGTCATCCCAAGTTTGAGGCGGATAAGGAAGAGATGGACGTAGGCACCACATTGGACGCAGATGTGAGTAATCTGTCGTTTACTGACGAACTGGTTCGACTGATCGTTGACCGTTCGCAATTAGCTCATCCCACAAGATACTCTCCGCAAGTACATCATGTATGCCCGCGAGAAAATACGTCCAAAGTTGTATGACCTTGACCAAGAAAAACTCGCCCGTCTCTTTTCCGATCTGCGTCGCGAGTCTCTGGCGACGGGCTCTTATCCTATCACTGTCCGTCATCTCGAGAGCATGATCCGTATGGCCGAGGCAAGTGCCAAGATGGCACTGCGTGAATACGTTCGTGCGGATGATATCGACCTTGCAATCTCTGTAGCTGTGGGTAGCTTCGTCAGTACGCAGAAGATGTCCATCAAGAAGACTCTTGAGCGGGTACGTCGCATTCATGATATTTGGCGCGTATGGATGCGGACTGATTACGTATGGTGAATTTAGGGCTTCCGTAAATACCTCACTCAAGCACGCGACCACGAAGAGTTACTTGCCTTCCTGCTCGGTCAAGTTGTTAAGGAGAAAGTACGCTTGTATCAGCTGCAGAGGCATCAGCAGCCAGAGGTGATCTCACTCAAAGTTTCTGAACTTGAGGAACGGGTACGTGATCCCTTGTATATATCCTCTCCCACACCCCTGAACAAGATCATTCATAGGCGAAGGAACATGATATCTTCGATGTGGCTCCATTCCTCCGGTCTAAACTCTTTGCCGCTAACGGTTATACTCTTCACGATGGGACGATTTCAAAGGCTTTCAAGCGAGGCGAGGAAGAATGATCAATTCTCGCCGGATGCGTGTGTATGATAAAGCTTGAGTTTGTTGCGTTAGTTCGTTGTGTATGCTTTCTGTTGTTCATGCTGATTCGCAAAGTGCTAGTATCCTTAATCTTAAAACGATGTATCAATTATACCACTGTCAGGATAACTGCTCACTCAAACAATTATATACTAGTTGGAAGATACGAACTTTGCATCACTATCGCGCGAAGTGTGATACAGGACGCAGAGTGTATTCAAATAGTGTGTGCACATTTAGTTGCAGCCCTAGACAACTGTATAAAAACTTCATTTGAGGCTTGTATCTGTAGGGGTAAGGTACCGACGACAATCGACCGTCAATCTTTTGACTTGTGCCATTCGAAATTCGAGGGGTAACGCGTGTTCGTCAGCTCAATCCTCCGAGCCTTCATCCCGTCGTAATCCAATGGAAACTATAAGATCACATGCATTGATATATCGCGTGGCCGTCAACATCCCAAAGGTAGAGCTGAAGGACCTGGTGTTAACAAAGGAGAACGATAACATCTTCTGTGAGTGTCTTCACGATCCTCGTTTTGCTTTACGCTTCAGATGCGAACGTGTTGCTCGCGCCGGAGCCTTTTCATTCACAAGTGATTTCGACGTTAACTTGGCTTTCTTGCGGGGGGGCTGGGTGTTATGTACTTCTGTTGCATTGGTATCTGCAGGGTGTTCCAGGTTGCTCGAATCCCTCGTTCGTTTGCGACCTCTTTCTATCAATTTCGAAATTTGGCCTCTAGGCTGAAGGTCGGCCTCCACTGGTGCTCCACTCTCAACTGCGATCGAACCATCCCTGATCGCTTTCGATATACTGAAGAATGTCTTCTCGAAACGTCCATACAGATCTTCGGCCACCGAGCTTCCGATAGAACCACAATCTTCCTCCGCCAGTTGGTATGTACGCACGAGGTCTTGTCTGCAGCGCTCCAGAGCATTCCCTATCGGTTGGACGCATCCGTGCAGAGACTCCAGTTTTTCTGCAAATGCGATGGGGTGGGTCATAACTCGATCCCTATGACGCACGTTACAGAAGAGCTCTCCAGTACATATGCGCTGCTCCTCTCGGCGAGCCAATTCGTTTTCACCTACGATGGTTTCTCCAGGAATGGATACAACCTCTCGTTTGAAGAGATGATAAACGGCAACCCACCATAAAGACTCCAAATCATGGAGAGGGTTGTACCTGAAGGGAGCTTCGATTTTTTTTGGCCGTGCGCGAGAGAAGCGGGAACTAAGTTTATCTTTGTATTGTTCCGCGCCACCGGGTTTCCTGAAATTGAGAACCATTGTGTATAGATCGTCCGAATCCATCTCGGTTGAGTAGGACCTATCACTCGCGACGTGGAGACGATAGTGATAGCACTGGTCGGCGACTTCTGCTGCGATGAAGTTTGCAGTGCCCTAAGAAGATAGTTCAACAGCAGGTTCCCAAGTGATCTAAGGGCGACCTACAATGTATTCTTCGCGGACGCTGTCGTCATTTAGTTTCTTCGCATACTCCAGGTCAGTCAGTCTTGCATTTCCATTGGAGTCTAGAAGGATATTTCCTGAGCTTATATCACGATGTACCCAACCAGCTCTATGGTTGAGTTTAAGAGCTGATTACAAGGACCGTATGAGGTGACGAAAAGTGAAGGTATAGTAGCAATTTACCCACCAGTGCAGATTTCCCCTAAAGCAAGATAAATACCCTCGAGCGACAACCCTCGCATCGGCTTGCAAACTTCCTTGAAGACAATCCTGTAATGGACTCTAGGGTGGGGCTGGGGATTGTAGACCATTTCGTGCTCGACGACAGCTGCACTGCGGGTGCCATAACGGCTTTGTCGAGTATAGGAATGCTTGATTATCGCTAAAGTGAGATCGACCTGCTCGTTTTCCGTATCCCCACCAATAAAGACGTCTCCGTGGCACTGGACAGTAAGCAACCAACGGTCTAACTCAGAGTAGTTGGTATCGCGGATGGCCTGATGAACAGCTCCTTCACGCATACGATCCGTATCCACCCAAGATTCTTTCAAGACGACTGGCTCTCCGTGCGGTTCGCCAGACTTGATCTCGATAGCTTTCCATACACGTGTGCCCCTTCCCAAAATCATGGCAGCCCCAGAGTCGGAGATTTTGTCTAGCGTCCGATACACGAACTTCTCTCCATCAGATGAGCGTACGCTGATGTCGTAGTAGAAGATACCCTCGTTATAATGCGCCTCCATGGTAGGATCGAATCCCGCCTGATGAGGTTCAGCATATATGAACGACAGGAAAAAGTGAACTAAAGTTTTATGTTCCTGGATGTATTCATGAGACAATGTCCCACTACTTAGTGTATATAAACCCACCAAGATAAAGTTGAAACTTTCCGACTTCACGATCTGTGACCGGTTGCAAAACCAGAGGGTCATATCAGTGTTCTCAATGGTAAACGCGAACGCGAAGCGACGTCGTGGATCTTTCTGCATCAAGTTACACATGCTCCAGCAGACCTTTGCCATATTCTGCGTGAGGAATTCTGAGTGTTATTGTGGGGTTAGAAAAGAACCGTTCAAAAACTCACATAACGTTCGTCCACAGCGGAGCCTTTTTTCCTGTATTCACCGGCTACGACGATATCCGTCCACCCAAACTCGGGGTAGGAGACCCTCTCGGAAGAGAGAAGGTATCCGTCTGGAAATGAACCTGCATTTCGCTCGCTGGCAGATGGGCAGCCATGTTGATTGTTATTGAAAGTGTAACGCGGCGTTACACCTTTGATGGGACACGCCTTTGTGATGGCATGTGCTACGCTAACCAAATGATTGAAAGACTGGTCGTCTGGACGCTGTTCGAGAGTAGGATCCCTTGAGAATCCGCGCCACCGGTTGAGTAGAGTGATAGGTCGGTAAGACTTCTTGCCCTTTCTCTTCAGTCTCCTGACGACTCTGTCTGTATCGATTGCTGGATGAAGAGGCGGAAGGATATGGTCAAGAAAGAACTGGATTGAAACCTCTACAGAGTCGCCAATTGAAGTGGATAATACAGGATGACTAGGACCCTCGTTGGCAGCGTCGTCGGAAGTGCCTGCCACAGGATTCATCCATTAATGGATGTTCGAGGAAGCGATAGTGAGAGTTGGAAACAGTCAAGGCCACAGTCTGTATTGGCGGTCATAGCTCGAGAAAATGTAGTACATGGCGCTAAACTTGAAGCTAAACCGTAAAGGGCCTTCCTACTAGCACTAGGTCCTTCATTAAGCGGCGACTTGGAGAGAAGTCAATCTCCTTTGCAGATGAGCTAAGGGGCCGTACCTACGGCAGACTACAGACACAAAATTGTTTCCAGAGGGTCACGAAGTAAAACAAATGTCAATTCTATTCAACGTCGTATTTACTCGGAACATTCAACTTTGAAACACCCCATGCTCCGGAGGAACAGATGCTATCAACCAGTTATGTACCTTATTCTGAAGCTAGTATAGCCCCATATATAAGAAAAAGTCGATTGTCTTCTTTTTCTATATGCTCAGCAACGGAGACTAGTATAGCCCTCCATACCCATTCAGCAATACATACTCATCAGAGTCTTGGCCTTCTCGCCGTCGTCCGGAATCGTACGCCCAGGCCCGGTTTCTCGCCGTTGAGAGCTTGACATTTGTCCACAAGTGGTCGTAATCTCTTCATAAGTGGAGGCGACGTTGTATCCAGTGGTACCCCCTCATATATTGACTCCAATGGTCTTCCTCGTTTTTTATTTGCGAGTATTCGGAAGCAATCTTCGCCCGGTTGTCGTACCTCGTCCTTCTTTTCGTCGTTGCCATCATCATCTAGCAGCTCATTTTCTTCCTGCATCTCGACCTCGTCTTTATCGGTTTCGTCCTCAGTCTCCTGGATAACGGCCGCATGAATCACCACATTTCGCTTGGAGAGATCACGAGCGGTTTCGAAAGCATTTCTGAGGAAAATTCCATGCAGTCCGTCGGCAGCGGTGTGTGTGATTGAAGCAGGATCTTGTTCGACCTGTAGATATGCACCAACAAGCAGACTCCTCCAGTTTTCCATCACTTCACCGGCAACCTTGACGGAAGGGTGAAGGTAGACCAAGTGTTCCTTGAATGTATCCCTGAAGAACGCCTTTGTTCTTGTGCTGAACAGTTCGCGCGCGGAGATGCTTTGTTGAAGAGCCCGTCTCACCTCCGAGTCCCCGTTATCTTGCCATGCAAGGAGTTTCCTTTCGAATAGGAAGTAATTCACGATCCACCACAGGGATTCCAGGTCGTGCAGAGGATTCTCGCGAAAAAGGTGGGCCAAGCCACTTTCGATTTGAAGTACCAGCTGGTGTTTCTTGCCAACCTGAACATCGCAATGGTTCTGCACATTTAAAGCGAGGTTATAATCTGCGTCAGGATCATCCTCGGCAGGAGCTGGGAGGGCCATGGTATCCGTGAAATGACACTGATATGCCTGTTCGGTCACTTCTACAGCCATAAAGTCTGCGACAGCCTAAAAGATATATCCGAACTTCAGCACAAAGAAAGCCGAATGATATAAAAACAAACGTACTGTACGAACTGTGTGAGGCTCGTTCATATCATTGACTCTCTTCGCGTATTCCAATCCTGTTAGCTTGGCTCGACCGTCCGTACCAATAACAATCGTTCCTGTGTTAAGGTTCCTGTGTACCCAACCAGCTTTATGCATCGATTTCAGCGCTAGTGAGAAAGAATTACGTCAAAGGTTAAATCCACCTGATGAATCGTGCCCACCAGTGAAAATATCGCCTGCGGCCGAAAAAATACTTCCCAATGATGAAAGCTCATGTAATCATGGTTGGTATGACCCGTTGAAACTATCCTATAATGGGATTTGGCGTTCGGCTTGAGGATCTTTCTCAATGAATTTTCGTCTTTATCCAGAGTTAGGTGATGACCGGTGGAGGTCCTGATGTGGCTGATGCTATGAGGTTTGGCTGGTTCCAGAAGCGGGGAACGAAGCAAATCGAAAAGAGGCGCATCATCTGGGATGTCCTGGCCTCGCATGATGAGTTCCAGGGTATTATCTGACACCATTTGATCCTCGTCATTTGCTATGAAGACGTCTCCGTGGCACTCTACTTGAAGAAAGAAGGTCTTGAAGGACTGTCGTGCTGCCTCAGAAGGCTGTGCATCCCGAATGGCATCGAGAATGTCACCTTCTCGACACCTGTTTCCATCGACCCAAATGTCCTTGACAGTCACAGGCTCCCCGTATGGTCGACCGTTGACAACCCTCCTGGCAACCCATATCCTTGTTCCCCCACCGAGTAGCGAATCCGCTCCGTAATCGGATACCCTTCTGTCCGTCCGGTAAGTGTGTTGCTCTCCAGACGCCGCGCGTACCTTGATATCTAATTCAAAGCGACCAACGGGAATCATGGTGGTATCCCAGCCCAGCTGCTGTTCCTTGGCATATAACATAGACAAGAAAAACCGAACGACGGGGTCATGGTCCTAGTACATTTCGTAAGTTGTAGTAATGCAAGTGGGAACAAGAGACCATCTCACCTCAATAAAATTAAATTCCTCAGTTATCAACAATACCCCGCGAGCACAAAACCAAAGCCGCATGATAGTGTCTTCTATTGTGAAACCGAAAACAAATCGTCGCCGCGAGTCATCACTCATACAATGATGTAGGCTCCATACGATTTTGCAGTAATTCTACAATCACCGTCAATGTCAGTCCAGGCCACTCAGGCATACGAGGCCAATAATCAAAACTACACACGTCTCTGATGCACTCTCTAGACTTCTTCTTTTTGAACTCCCCTATCGCAGTAATATTTGTCCAGCGTGACGAATGCGATCGACGGATGAGGTATCCATCAGGGCGGGAAGAATTGTCTCTATACGTTGACTCGGGTATCGCATGGGGATTGCTCTTGTAGTGCAGGATGGGCTGTTTTCCTTTCCTTTTGCTTGCGGAGGTAATTTCCTTGACTATGTTGACCAACGGTAGGAAAGTGTCGGCTTCACTTTCGGGCGAACGTGAAGGATCGACAGGGAAGTCAACCCATCGATGATCTACTATGACTGGCTTATCGGATGATTGGAGTTTATGAAGAACCCTATCCACGAGCTTTGGTGCCACCGGGCGAAGAACAGAATCAAAGAAATAATCCAGCGGGACCAATCGAGCCACCTTTTCGGCATCGAGCAAAAGAGCTTCTCGCTGCTGAGGAAGTCGCCCATACTGAAAGGACCTGGTGTGAGTATGTTCTGCGATGGCAGGAGTACTTTCGCGAAGGACGCATCCACGATGAGAGGCAGGCTTGGGCATAAGAAGATAAACAGATCCAAGGGCCTTCGCGGTAAATTATGGAATTATAACCGCACCAGGGGTGTGGCCATAGCCACGGTCTGTGCACATCTGAATAGTTATTGCATTGGTTTGTTTCTCCGTAGTAGGTGGCCACTCACCACTCTATTTGTACTCGGCTCCGCATAGCCGACTCGGACGGGATTGGCTCTCGACGGCGGGCCACGCTCAACATCCTTCAACACGCCAGTAAATAGTGCTCGTGACTGACACACACATATATGGCCCAACTCTGTTTGCCGGAGGTTTCTTCTTGAAGTTTTGCACGTTGATACCTTTAGGTGTCGAATTTCCTCATTAAGGGGTGGTATGAGCGGGTTCTGAAGATGACAAAGGTTCTACTACTACCTCTTGAAAGTTGCAGGGTTTACATTGAGTTTGTCTGCATAAAAATCACCTGTTCCCTCACATAAATCAGAGAAGCGCAAGAGTCATGACTTGGGGGCCGAAGATAGAAATAAATGAGAGTCAAAGCGCACAATAAGGCTGTAGCCATAATTGATACTTATTAGGCGCATGTATGATATCCACTCGCGCAACGCGAGTCAGTGGTTCATTGTCTGAGCTGGATATGACACTGTCAGACAATGCCAGATTTTAAACAAAAGGACTTGAAAGAAACGTATATAAGACACAGAGGAGGAACACGAAGCCGCTGTGCTCCATACTCAAGCTAGTAAGCCACAGAGTCCCGGCTGGAGACTTGCTCACAATACTATCCTTGGTCGGACGTCGTGTTATATCAAGGATACACGAGCGATGCTTGTCCCTGATCCATGCCACGAGGCCTCGTCTCCTAGAAGGACACTAGCATCCAAGGACGAGCACGCGCACAACAACAATATCGGCTCACAGGTCACCTAGCTACAAGACGAAGGCAGTCGCTTCGCTTACAGCTATGTGCTTCTGCTCTGATCCTTGATAACTCGGAAGTGCAATACACACATGAGGTACATTCAGTCGCTGAGACTGGTAAGGCTGGCCCGCAGCGATATTGTGGCATTCCGCACTACTGTGAGCATTCGCCGCTGCATCTGATGAAGCTTATGACATTTTGCAACACCGTAGGCGAGTTACGTGAACGAGACATGTGGAAAACCCGAGCTGTAGGTTTCCCTAGCTTAAAGTTGGTATGGAGGGCATGCTATCTTTAAAAACTCGGCTACTCACCTTCTAACAGAAGCCACGCGTGAGAGTGCAGATGTCCACGGGCTTGGATGACAATGGTCAGCGAATGCTTGACTGCTCAATGAACAATGGAGAAAATGAGCAACATCTTCAAGTTTCCCCCTCAGGCCACCTCGTGCTATCAAACGCTGGCGGCTTCGCAACACGTTTTCGGCACCGGGCGCCCAAAACGCAGTCGAGAGTTCGATTCGAGCATCACGCAACGGCGGTGATATTCCAATTTGTTTGCTACAATTTTCTGTCCGTAATAATGCGACCCATCAAAAGAGTAAGATACAAGTCCAAGTTCGTGGTACTAATAAAGTTCCTTGGTCAACGCGGTTGCACAGACCAAGGGACTTCCAAGGCTTAGAACGATTCGCAGGAAATAAGAGTTGGAGACGTGAGCATGGATATTGACAAGGGAAGGGGGTTAGGCAGAGATGTAGAAAAACGTATAAGACAGGCGACCAGCGCAGCGTCTACGAGACGCAGGAGTGCAAGTAGCGAAAGCAAAGTATGATGTATACCCATAAAAATAGCAGGCGATGGCGAGTAAAAACGTTGGAATGCGAAGAATTGCGATGAAAAGTTGATGTGCGATATTTGAGGAATAGGGACATGAATAAGAAACCAGATGTCGAGGATAGATATCTCGGGAGGGCGCGGCGAGAGAGAGATATGTACAGCTGAAATGATAGCGATTATAAACTGTGTCAAAGCAATATTAACGTCGTCCGACCGATTTGAAGAGTGAAAGGACTCACCAACAGTAAAAAGATGCTACGCGTATATGCATTGTCCACGATCCATGCAAGGTCATGACGGTCATTAGATGATAGCAAGCCATTAGCTCGATACCGTCCATGACGGTAGTCGAGACGTAGTGCCGTACTCGGCAGGTGTCGGCGGAGCAGACCACGGTTCAGGTTCAACAGGAGGTTTCCAAGTGCCAGCTACACGACGAGTCCCAGCATGTACTGCGCCAGAGGGAGGCATATACGTATTCGCAGGAGGGGTGGGGGTCACACTGTCTGACGGGGTAACAGAACTAGATACATGTGCGCCTGGTTCAGAATACGAATGGTGGGAAGCAACGGGTTGTCCATATTGCGACGAGTCGTATGCCATCTGTGCCAGCTGTAGTGATTGCTGAAAGTTCTGCTGGGGCTGAGACTGCGTATATTGCTGCTGCATCGAGAACATATCCTGAGTTGAGAATTGCTGGAACGAGGCTGGCTGGAAAAATTGGTGTTGCTGCGCATTGTTGAAATCTTGCGATTGGGGCTGTTGAGATGTCGACGGCTGATTGCTAACCTTGCCGGCCAACCACGCCTGGAATTGGGGCGTCTCTCTGAGGAATGCAGGTATTTCGTCTAATCGGACGGTTAATGATGACGATTGTGGTGGATCGGATTGTACGGTGGACAGTGCGATAGGTTGAGTAGGTTGAGTAGGTTCGGGGGGAGGTGTGGGATGTTCCATGATGGGTATAACGTCTTGTATCATGGGTTGTTCTTCCAACACATCCTGCGTCATGTACGAAGCCAGCAGATCCTCACCATTCACCAAGGCATGCTCTATTCCCAAGTCCAAACCTGAGCCCAGCCTGGTTAGTGAAGCATCAAAATTCCACGTTTCTTGGGACATGAGGCCGTCTGAAGTATACTGCGAGGGCAATTGCATTGAGGAGCCTTCTTGAAAGGCGGGAAAGTTGAATGAACCCAATACTTCCGAGAAGGCAGTACTCTCCTCGAGAGTGACCCCAGAAACGGGTTGCGGGCAATTGATAGACACATCGATTTGACCGGGAGCAGACGTCAGGAAGTTTTCTGAAGGCATTTGGAATATGGTTCCGTTGTCAGCGTTGTCTAAGCCGAGGAGACCATCGAAATCGAAGTAGTCTCCAAATTGACTGAAATCTATTCCATTGGAAGGGAACCCCTAGAAGCGATACTGTCAGACCTGGCCATGAAGGCGTATGGAGACAAACTTACGAGCTCGACTGAGACGGGTGCAGAGTCTTCCGGTACTGCTTCGTATAGGCTTTCGTCGATCCATGGGCCTGGCGGAGGCGAAGCCGCTGCCGAAGGCATAGGTACTGCAGGAGGAGACGATGCCTGAGATTCGGGGAAATATTGTGGTGCAGTGGTGGGCCACGGCAGAGGTGATGAACCTCCAGGGGCGCTGGTAGGAGCAGGCGATGGCAGTTGGAGGCCCGAAGACGTGTCTGTGGAAGGACCAGCAGTGGAAGACGTCGATACTTGGCCTCTGATACGAGGGGGAAGTCTTGGTGGAACATGCTGGGGCACCCGTGATAAAGCCGCGTCTTGCCCACTGAAGTCTAACGACGAAAAGGAACCTGAATCAAGTGCGTTGAAGGGTGAAGAGAAGGAGGTGGCGGGCGTCGAGGATGAACTGGGCTCTGGATCAAACGAGGAGAGAGGACTTGGTGAGGTTATGGGTGTCGATGCGAGCGATAGAGGGGGTGAAAGAGATCCAGGGCCAAACATAGGCGCCTGGGTAGCCTGTTGATTGGCGAGAGCAGCTGCGACATACGACGTATGTACAGACGATGCGAAGGATGTCATCGTGGCCGATGCTGCACGATTTTTCTTGTTAGCAGCCTTCGCCTTGTTCTTGGCCTCCTTCTTCGCGGCCTGCTCCCTTTGTTTCTGCACTTTGCTTTTGGGTTGGAAGCGATAATTGGGATACTTTTGCTTGTGCTCCGCCTTCTCCCTCTCTGCCAGGAGCTCGTACTCATTCTTCACCTCTTTCGACTCTGCCTTCCACCACTTTGAGATAATCTTCGACGCTGCGGCCATTGGTTGTGCAGAACCGTCTGGCAGGCGCTCTACATGTCCCAAACGCGCATTGCGGTATAGAATCCACGCGTTTCGAGGACGCACGATCTTCTTGCCAGTAATGGGATCGACCATGGGCTCGCCATCCACGGGATCGCCGAGTTCTTCGTAATTCTTGGGGCTATCGCCCTCGAAGGGGTCCATAATGAGGGGCTGTGGTTGATTTCTTGCTTGTACGCGTCAATCAATGTTCTTGAAGCTGGAGGTCGCCCGTGGCGAGTGCTGGTGGCGGGAGCGACAGCGGGATGAAGCTGGAAGATGAGTGGGAATCGAGGAACACCTGCAGGTTTGGGCGGCACGTTGAATTTGTTTGCTGCAAAAGGGTATGTTGTGTAACGCGATGGTCTTGTGGGTCCACTGCCTCAATTCCCAAATTTGTCCTGCTGCTGCTGGTCAGCAAGTACGACGGAAGAGAGAGGGGATGGAGAAGAGGAAAGATGGCTAAATAGCAGAGCAAACTCACTCTGAGCCACTCATCCTGAAAAGACTACCGACCAAGCCGGAAATATCTGGATTGCAAGGATGCGCGGGCCAGCGTTTAGCGAAGCACTCCGAGTCCGCCTTAGTCCTACGCAGCCATGCTCTGACAGGGACAAAGCGAGAGGAACGATACTCATTTGTTGGGAAAGTGAACCACACAGACGGCATACCATAGCGTACTGTAACCAGCTGGTATCCGAGCCCCTAACTGCACCGTGCGCTCGGCTATTCCGAGTATCGCATCACCGACGAATTCCTTTTGGAGACACGGCGGCGCGCACCAAACAGTAAGCATACCCCGGTCTGCAACTACTTCCTTCATAAACTCATTCGATCCGGATCCTACACAAGCCGTGATAATTTCTTTGGAAAATCCACCACTTGGTAGATACTACAGCAATTAATGCGATGCCATACAGATCCTTCAAGTCACAGATCCTAGGGGCTTCATTCGTCCGGACCTGAAAACCTACCAACACTACGATATCTCCTGTTCCCATGGCTACCTGGTTTTGCCTTGACCTTCCGAAGACAATTGAACTGGCTCCATTCCAATACGCAGGCTTTAGAAGTATCGCTCTATCCTCGAGAACACGAGGATGGAGCAGGTACCCGGAATAGAGTTGACATCTTCACGACGGTACCGTCACTGGAAGCTTCTTAGCAGTTCGCAGTAGGTGATAGCGGATACAATATCATGGCCCTCCATTTGTTCACGTTTCGAGATATTTGCGTATGCGTGCAGACAATAGCAATGATGGATAACCCGGTCTCAGGCCCTCTGCATGTCACCATCTTATCAAACCAGAACTCCGCGCGATGGTGAGACCCGTCAGAAAGGTTGCTTCAACGTTTTCACACCACCGCGTTCAATGCCAAGTATCGAGCAGATCTTCTTTTGTCAGCTAATTTTTAGGATCTGGACACGCACAAATGAGCGCCGTGATAGTGGCGCATAACACACCAGGTCGCTTCCAAGGAATCAACGTTATCGACGTGATTCTGTATACCGTACGCAGGACAGTTCCATTCCAATATGGGGGGAACGCATATGCATTTCGCGAAAGAAAAATACAGAAGGATCAATCATATACACCGTGTGCGATATCGATGCTACAGAGGGAGTAGTACTAGAGATAATAAGTAATTGACACACCCACCCACAACTAAATGTGGGGGAAGACGACCGGAAGCAGCGAGGGGTAACGGGGAGCAAACGATAAACAACTGGGATCGTACAAGTACAAGTCAGGTTGTGGCGACCGAGACTGGTGTTTACCAGCCTGGGACGACACGGACAAGTGCAAGTGGGAAAACGACGAACAGTAAGGACAGTCGTGGATGAGTGGGTCGATGAAAGCAATGAGATTAAACAGATAGAGGAGAAAGGGGCGCCGCTGAGACGTCAGCTAGCGAAAGAATTTCTTGCACGTTGGTAGATACGAGACACTAACGACGAGTCAGCCACAGAGCCAGTAAAGATCATGTACTACATACCTTGACTGGTCTAGTATTGCTGACCGCCGTAGCCTCCTCCGCCGCTCTGGTAGCCTCCGCCACCGTAGCCACCCTGCTGGTAGCCACCTTGTTGACCACCATAACCTGAGTCTGAGCAAATCAGTCAAGGCAGCTTGATGAAAATCAAAACTTGCCGCTCTGACCTCCGCCGCCGTAGCCTCCGCCACCTCCACCAGAGTATCCTCCTCCACCTTGGTAGCCTCCACCGCCAGAGCCTCCGCCAAAGCCTTGAAACAAATTAGAGCCACGAAAGGAAGATAAATGACATGGCATACCTCCGCCTCCACCACCTCCGCCTCCACCGCGAGCGTTAGCGAGGTTGACACGGATCCTGCGGCCATCGAGCTCTTGCTCGTTGAGGCTAGTAATGGCGGTCTGAGCCTCGTTAGCAGAGCTGAAGGTGACGAAGCCGAAACCACGGGAGCGGCCAGTATCGCGATCGCGCATCACGATCGACTAATGCGTAAAACAAAAACGGTTAGAAGTCAACTCACGAACCGCATACATTGGCTTGAAGCGCAATGTTCGGTCAACCAAGGGAGACAAATCGCGTACATCGAGGATCTGGCCAAAGTCGGAGAAAGCCTAAGGGAAGCAAAACATTCGCGAACGAACAGAACGAATCAGACACAGCACAAAGCACAGGCGCGACAATCTGGAGAGACCATCGCGCCTAAAAAATCACACTGACGTTGCGGAGGGAATCATCCGTTGTATTCCACGACAAGTTGCTACACGAAGAAACAACAAAACACTATCAGCCGCGGACAACTCCTGTGCGAAACAAATCGCGCAGGAGACACCGTCTGTAAGAAACACCGTGACGACAAAACTGACCCAACGTAAACTTTTGCAGACATGACTGATTCTGGTAATACAGTAAAATCGAGAGCGACCCTTGAAACCTTGGACAACGAAACCGGAACCGGAACGCAAAACCAATTTGAGGTGAGGGACAGGGGAAGAGGAGACGGGTTTACCGCTCAGCTTTTCACTTCCTTATATCCTCTCAAGCTCTTTTCAAACCCCGCGACCGCAAACTTCCTTCGGGGGTCTGGAACTTCCCTTTTCAGACTGGGGCGGTGGCTGTACCGGCGGCATTGTGAGTCACGGCGTGACATCCCCCAAAATCTGTGTTCGCATCTGTCACATATGCTCCATCAGTGCACCGCCCAGTCACGCGGAGCAGAGAATTTGGAAAGCGACGAACAGTTTTTCTCACACGTAACAAAAAGAACACGTAAAACGGAACGTAAATGATGAACAACACATTGAACCGGGTAGATTGTGAACCAATGCAAGTAACTACAAAAACATAATGGTGATGAGATAAAGTGCAGGTGCTGTATTACTACAGTCACTGGGTCCTTTGATTGTTTTCGACACTGTCAAAACCGGAACCTATCTGTAAATAAAAATCCTAGTTTTGTTAAAGTTTTGTATTTCACATAAATAATGTATAACTTACAAATAACTTACAGTTTTGATTATGTTTTCCGGTTATATCTCGGATTTGCTATATTTTGTTCACGTTTTTATCACTCTCAAAAACTTATAAAATCTAGGTTATTTATCCACATTTTATATCTGGTTTTACTACTTACCAAAACAAATATTTAACCCAGTGAGTAGAGGAAGATCGATCGTTCGGGTCGTAAGCAGTCGTGAATCATGAGTAATATGTAGTACAAACAGAACCGTTGAAAAGAGGAATGTGATGGATGCATAAGAAAAGTGTCAAAAAAATCCAAGGGGAAAAGCTAGAACGACTAAGCCTGAGAAGCGCTCTTGGTGCTCTTCTTCTTTTTCTCTTTCTTCTTCTCCTTCTTGACCTTGGTCTTGTTTATGTCGCTTGACACGCTGGCGGTAGGGCTATCCTTTGGAATAGGGCTGTCGCTCTTGATGTTGCTACCCTCCGCGCCCGTCAAGCTACCGTCTTCGCGGGTGTCCTTATCTTTGGATCCTTCTTTCTTTGAGCTATCTCGTTTCAAACTATTAAAGATCGCAGTCGGGATGGAACTACTCGAGTTCTGACGGCCTGTGACCGACATCCTCCTCGCGAGGCGCTGAATGCCTTGCGTCGAAAGCGTCCTTCTCCGCTTTCCGTCTTGTTCCACCTCTGGGGTACCAGACCGTGCGGGTAACGGCATGTCTTGGAACGTGACGGCAGGAGGACTCTGGGCCCCAATCGATAAGGTGTCTATTGAGGGACGAGAATCCGGGAACGCAATTGGCGCTGGGCTATCAGAAGATGGAAAGGACACAGGTGCCTCGTTGTTATCAGATGAAGGGAAGACCAGGGCTGAGGCGTCGGCAGTGGGGAATGCTACTGGATCCGGTTCATCAGAGGTGGGGAAACCAACCGGAGACGAATACTCAATAGCTGAAGTCTCGGGGTCGGAAGAAGGGAAAGCCACTGCGGGGGACACAACTTCCTCTGGGATATAGGTATCGTTATTGGATGGAATCTCGGCTGGCTGGATCTCAGGTGTCTCAACGAGAGGGCCCTCAACTAAGATTTGCTCTGCATCATCGGTCTCGACCTTCGCCACAGGCTCGTCTTCGTCCAGGGTATATCCGACTACCGCTTCTGTCTTCGCAACGGACGCACCATCTTCGGTAGAAGAAATCTGGTCTGCCCACATAGAGGCGAAAAAGCCGCCCTTCGCGAGCAATTCCGTATGACTGCCTTGCTCAGCGATTTGCCCATCCTTGAGCACGAGGATCCTGAAGGAATAGCGTTAATAAGACACAATACGTCATACGGAAAATACTTACACGTCAGCAGATGCGATTGTCTAAAATTATAACGCAGATCGTTTAGTTATAGTAGTAGACCATAGAGTATATCATACGCACAGACAAACGGTGGGCTATAGAAAGGGACGAACGTCCTTCAACGAGATGCTGCAGGGCCTTTTGAATGTCTTTCTCAGTCGACGTATCAAGCGCACTAAGATGACGTCAGCGTTTTGAAATGTCCAGGCAGGTTATGGAACTAACCTTGTTGCTTCGTCCAACAGTAAAATAGGAGGGTTCTTGAGCAAGGTCCTGGCGATAGCAACACGCTGCTTTTCGCCGCCACTTAAACGAATACCACGCTCGCCGACCTTGGTGTCATAACCATCGGGGAAACTGAGAATACGCTCATGCATCTGCGCTGCTTGAGCTGCAGTCTCAATTTCATCAGCAGACGAGCCAAACTTTCCATATCTATCACGAAAGCTATTGAGTCGAGGACTCAGGTATATAAAGAGAAGACATACCCGATGTTATATCCGATACTAGCATTAAATAGTACCGGATCCTGAGGCACAACACCAATCGCCTTTCGAAGGCTGGCTTGGGTAACATCTCGGATGTCTTTGCCATCGATCAGGATACGACCCTCGCCATCCTTGAGATCGTAGAATCGGTACAGCAAGCGCAAAATGGTAGATTTCCCTGAACCAGACTCTCCAACGAGAGCAACGGATGACCGTTTGGGTACTTTGAAAGAGACGCCGTTCAATGCTGTGGTACGCCCATCATAGGAAAAAGTAACATTATCTGCGAGACGGAACGGATTGATGAGGCTGAGTGTATCATTTCGCTCGAGGTTCGAACTCACCAAATTCTATTTCTCCATCTTCGACAATCAGATCGGAGGCGTCCGGTTTATCATTAACTTCAGTGGGCTCATTCAGGAGCTTTAGGAGCTTCTCCGTGTCAACAAGTGACTGGTTTACCGAACGGTAAATGTAGCCAAGCATGTTGAGGGGACCGTATAACTGGAGGCGGAGCCGTCGAATCAATGAAACTAGAGAATATAGTCTAGGAAATTAAACTAACCTGCGCAAGATAGGTGATGAAGAGAACAAATTGGTGTGGCTCAGACTGTCCTCGGGTCACACGGAGAGCTACAATCATGGAACCGACCAAAAGGCCTGAGGTCTGGATGTTGAACATGCGTGAGAATTATTCCGCTCAAGAGGAATAAATCAAGGAAACTAACGATGATAAAATTTTGCACCAAGTTCAACATGTTGAGAGATACTGCGAGACGTCGTCGGTTATTGGTTGCATGTTGACGCAATGAAACATGTGACTCACCCAATACTTTATATTCCACAGACTGATATTTTCTGATAGCGTCTTGATAACGTTCCCCTTCATGCTGCTCCCCGCCGAAGTACTTAACCGTCTCGTAGTTGAGCAAACAGTCGGTGTGAATACCACGAGTAACCTAAATGGGAGTTTGTATCAGGAAAACACACTGATATCTAGTTAATTGACGCACAACATCACGTTCGTTCATCTGCCTACGAAGTTGGGTACGCCACCTCGTCAGAATAATACTGGCGGCAACTGACGAAGAATATAAGTAAGATCTCCCTGGAACGTGCAGAGAACGCTTACTATATGCGGTCATCACCAAGAAAATCACAAGTGCGAGCGTCCATTCAAAGTAGACACAAAAGAAGATAAGAGCAACGAAGATGTCCACGAAGGTCGGTATGATATTGAATAAAATCAGTTCCAAGGTATGATTGATAGCGGCACCACGATCCAGGATTCGCAGGACTTCACCAGTCTTTCGGTGAGTGTGGAAAGAGAAAGAAAGGTTCAACAGGTGATCGAACGATAGCTGTGACATTTCTACGTCACTTGTTAATATGAACAGACCCTAAAAGTGAGGAGTTGACATACCGCGATCAGAATATTGCATTACTGGTGCCCATAATGTCTGAAAACGCATGTGTGAGATGAGAAATATGACACTGCAATCGGGCTACTCACATCTCTCAGAGCGGCCAGACCTCCAGACGATTGCAAGAACCGTAGGACAACGTATGCAAAGAGGTAGGGCCATGGCGAGACATTGGATCCCTGCTCAAAGATACGAACCACCTCGGCAAACGCGAGGGGCACTAGGAAATTGACAAACCGACCGACCACGACCAGTAAAATGCAAAGGAACTATTTAACGAGGTTAACTATGTCACATTCATGAAAGGAGTAGAGAGCACGTACGGCAAGGAACTGAAGAGCACGACTTTTCGAAGGCCATAAGTAAGGCGAGATGCGTCGGAGACGATGCAAGATTTCGCCCCATGAGGGATCCAAAGTAATTTCGTCTTTCTCCTGGGAGCGCGAGCTCTGGATGAAAGTTGACATCAACACTGAAGAACATAACTGAATATTATGGGTAGAACACATACCTTGGTACGCGGAATTCGAACATGGGAAGGTGCGGGGGTTGGGGTCCTCGTAGTAGGACCAGAAGCAGTTGACACAGCTGACCGAGAAGTTCGGAAGGTACCATACTTGCTTGCCTCAGGCGCGAGGAGCGAGAGTCCGGCAGAGGGAGCTGGCACTTGGTCTGGCAGGAGGATAGTAGACGCCGTGGGGGCTTCTTCGTCGCCGCTTTGCGCAGGCAGGTAGGATATTCTCGGATTTGCAAGTGCCGCGAGAAGAGGTAGTAAAAGCAAAACACGGAAAGCAGGGAAAGCTAAATGAAGGATAGAGTAAACTGGGAAGGGTTCTGTAACGCAATTAGAGGTTGAGATGAGATATCAAGAACATGAATGCAAGGCTTACTATGCGCAGTTAAACCTAGTAGAAAAACCAGGATGATATCCAAGAAGAGGGCCAGTACAATCCCTGATTTTACTCTTTTCATAAACCAGACCTCTACGCCATGGATATCTTTCCAAGCACCGATAGCAGCCAATCCCGAAAATGCAGCTAGACCTTCCAAGGCACCAATATCGATTCCAGTCGCCTGGGGCCATTGCTTATCAAAGACCGCATAAAGCACGAATGTAAGGCCGTCAAGGAAAAATGTGAGCGCTATAAGAGAAAGCAGAGGCAGAATGACCGCACGACGAGGCGTTCGAGCAGCGACGACGACAGAAGTGATGGGGGAGGGCGACTTAGGGGTTGAAGGCCGCGTTGGGATGATCGATAGCGCGGTCAAGAGCACGAGAGCAGGGGATAACACGCGCAAGACTAGCAAAGATATTGGTGTGTTGAGAATGCCTGTAGTGGCGGCAGCTAACATCGTCACCATCGTCGTCGTCGTCGCCGTCTGGCTCACCGCAAGCAGACGGGGGTCGTGAAAGCGAAAGGAGAGGAAGGTCGTGTTCGAAGAGCCTCGTGTTGTGGAACCTTCTTATCCTCTCTCAAAAGTTTAGGAACACTTGGCCACAGCCCGCGGCTGAGCGGCGCCGTCATTCTAGCGCCGGCACCTCACTTTTGCTCCGGATTTCGAGATCAAATCAGTGAAATCACCCCCTCGAGAAATCATTTCTTGCCTATGCGCACACTGCGTACCACCACGAGATAGGTTAGGTACAATCCACTTGATCCTCCTGAGACTGCTGAAATGTGCAGATCACGATAAGAACTGGCCGGTTCAGGTCAGCAGTCCTCCGAACAACAAAAAGCAGCTTTCCAGAACAGCCGGAAGCGAGGGAAACTCGTCGCTAAAAGATAAATACAACTCGGTACGATACCGATAATGATCTCTACCATGTTCTCGCTCACCCGTATCATGCCTCATCAACCTAATTAATAGTCAGCTACGGCAGCAGTCTTGGTTGTCCCTTCACACGGCATGGTAGGGCATGGTTCGCTCAATGGCGATGTCGAGCAAACCACCGTGCACTCCGGAGTAATGAAGATGAGAACGTCGTAAGTGTCCTGCCAGATGTCCGGCCGTTGTACAATTCATCGACTCACACGCCCATAGATACAACTCGCCAACATCGCAAGAGTCCTGTGTCTGTCTGTTCGCGCGTGGTATTCGTTATGTATGAGAGGTCAAGAAATATCAGGCCGACGAGACACCAGGAGATGTAGGAGGCTTAGTGACATATCCTGAACATGATGTGCGATGTTATTGCATGGCGTCGCGAGGAAAACTAAACTCAAAACCAGGATCGATCACAAATAAATGCCAGGCCCCGACGCACTTCTACTTGTCTGTGAAAACAGTGCAAATGTACTCGGCCGCCATTTGACAGACGGAATTTTTGGGAAATATTGAAACTCGTTACACAATGCGATAGCGGTCTTATCTGATGCGGCAGCAAAGATTAGCTGGCATCTGGATGGCCCTACGTACATCGACTTTCATAAGTCGAGGCGGTAGTTCTAGCTTCTTCGGGCGACCCCAGTGAGCTCTCCCGACTGCTGTGCACACCGACTTGGAGCTCAGGATACTTTAGCATCAAAGTCTGAATCATGCATATCACATCGATGTGGTAGACATGGATCACACGATCATCACACTGGCAGTTAACTCCGAGGAGGCGGGATCGACGGAGCGCTCATAGGTGCGGATCGGTATCCCAGTCCACATTTGGTATCAGGATCGGCAGCGACTTTCGGACTCTTTCGCACACCTAGTATTAGTACGCCTGTTTCTGTGGCAACAACGAGTGTTATCGCATTGGCGAATAATAAGCGTGAATCAGAACCAGGAATACCTACAGCAAGTCTTCCGCAGC
This sequence comes from Hermanssonia centrifuga, assembly GCA_001913855.2. Lineage (NCBI taxonomy): Eukaryota > Fungi > Basidiomycota > Agaricomycetes > Polyporales > Meruliaceae > Hermanssonia > Hermanssonia centrifuga. The sequence goes on along the minus strand of MLYV02000441.1, from coordinate 13,494 downwards.
ATAGCGATTGGACGGTACCAAATCGACATTACTCACTGCAAAAGTGATTTAGAGACCGCTTTACGGCCGGTCCGCTGGCGGACCTGCTCTAAACGGCTACGCCATAACGACCCACATCGTCGAAGAATTCCCCAGAATCCCTGTTGTGATTCCTTCGCTCCCGCGCCCAGAAGGCCCAGCCCGATGTACCTTGGTCCGTCTATGGGCATTTTTATTTATGCTCTATTGCCGATCGAGTGCCAAGAGATACTCTACAGTATAAATTAGGGTCGGAACAGCTCATGGACTCCAAGTTCTCTTCACTCTACTTCAGGCCCATTCCCAGTCTTGAGGACTGCCGGTTACATCCCTTTCATTTGAAGCCAGACCTTCCTTTGCTGCAGCGCAGTCTTATCTTCCTGTCATTCACGTTCTCTCATCCTTTGACAATTGTTCATTCTAAGCCATAATGGTTCGCCTTACCGCCGCTCTTGCCTTGATCATCCCTGCTCTCATCTCGCTCACTGGTGCTGCACCTGTTCCTTCCGTTGGTTCGGCTGTTAAACGTGCTGCTTTCGTACTCCAGGAGTGCGTTTTGAATATTGCTATACTCTCGCTAAGAGACTAACCATGATTCAGCTACGCCGACTTCCAAATCTCTGACGGCAAGACTGGAACTGCTCAGGCTGAGGCTGCAGCCGTTTTCCTCGACCCTTTCGATGGTGTCGACCTTGCGACCGTAGATGATGACACTCAGAATGCCATACAGACTATGCGTGAGGCTGCTGAAGACGCGGAGACTGACCAATTCAACCCCGCCATCGCCGATGCTTCCGGTGCTGCCGGTGAGCATTAGTTACAACAAATACAGTTACAGGATCTTACCCGAGATACAGCTACCGCGCTTCAGAACGGAAAAATCAAGAACAAGGTGTTGAAGTTGACCGGCGAGGTTCAAGTTCTGAACATCAAGGTAAGTAAGATATGTCCTAGGACTCTACAGTAATCTAAACCAAGTTGTCTATCTTTAGATCGCGAAGGCTAATGCCTCTGGTGACGATACATCTGACTTGGAGGACCAGCTTAGCACAGAAACGTAAGCTATCTTCATTTTGGAAGCTTCTGCTTTGATTAACTCTTCTATCAGTAAGAAGCTCAATACCAACATTGCCACCGATGTCAAGAATGCAGGACAGGTTTCCAAGGGAGTCGTGTAAGAGACGTATCCATAGCTCTTCGGATACTTGTTTGCACTGTGCTTCAAATAAAGATAGTAATCGTCCGCTAGGAGATTTGAGTCAGCGAGAGTCTGCCATGCGGCCTGACTTCAAGTTGTATAGCAGGTTTGTTTTTGTTTTTGCGTCCAAGGTCAGAACAGGAAATCCGGGTTTAACGTGTAGGTCAGGTATGTGGCATAATAGGGCATAATGCACAATACGTGTACTGTACGGTGAGACATAAGATGGATACAAGAAATGCATAATTTATATCGAAAATCATACACACACACACTTACATAGGGAGCACTTCGAAAACACGAATCGACATGAAAACTACCTACTCGGAGTCAAAAACTAGAGCGCGAAGCTCAATAGACTCTCTATACGGAGCGTCCTTAGGGCTCGTAGAGTCCAAAAATGCAGTGTGAGGTGTCAAGCGAGCTCTGTCTACCTCGGAGTCATAGCATTTGATGAGGGTGACTTCCTCAGGGGTCTGATCGGAGAGGTAGTACCAGCGGTGGTTGGGATTATACTTCACGCCGAACGTGTCTGTGATGACGCAAATCCGTATTTTAGTTCAATGAATTACTCTTCAAAGCATCAGAAGAGCGCACTTCCTTCCCGGTCAGGGTAAATGAGACGCACGACCACGAGGTCGTGCTCAGTGTCGAGCGTGCGCCAGTCAGAGACAGCAAGGGGAAAGTGGGCGACGGGGTTACCGATGGGACGCCAGACGTTGATGAGACGGACGCGAGACTTGAGGAGTCGTTCGGCGTCAGCGCCGAGGTGACGATGTACGCGACCGATACTTGCATCGAACGTCTGGTCGATGTGGACACTTTCCTGTACGGGGACAGTCAATGGAAAATTGGGCCGAACGGGTATAACACTTACGACAGGACCGCGCACAGGCTCACCCTCGATGATTTTGTCGGAATCGGGCCTACGCCTAGTAAAGAAAGCCGGTGAGTAGGTTTTAGCAGTGAAAGTAATCGTGTAATAACGCACCTGATGGTGTGATCGAAAATAAAAACTCTCTTTGCGCCCGTCTGTTTCTTCAAGAGTTCTTCAACCTCTTTGTAGTAAATCTCCTGTATTTTGGCTTTGTCCGTGAAGTCCTTTTCCACGCTCGTGTGCTTCACGAACTGGAAGCCAGATGTATCGAGGGACAAACCATACTCTTCTTCCTTGCCTCTTGCGTCGTGGATTATGACAGGTTGAGTGTCTTGCCCCAGATTGTTTGGTTCCTCACCAGCTGGGGGTTCGTACGCATACAGATACGGTGCGCCATTGCCTCTAGAGCTGTAGTAGTTCAAGTGGGTGGGTACGTCGCGAGGGGAGAGGACGGCGGTGGCGGTCATTGTGAATTGGAAATTGTTGTGCCGGTTTAAACTGAAATTGGTGTGAGTCGCCACGGTCCCCGTCCAAGTTCTTATATTCAGGACAGCAAAGTCTATCAGTAAGCCAAAGGCAACTTTCCCAGCTGCCAAGCTCTTGATTATATAGCATCTTATTGAATCGCTATGAGCCAAAAGAACACGTGAACGGCTCGGTATGATGACCCGAGCACACGTACAAATACAATGTATCCTAATGAACCCCTGCGTCGGAGAGAAATGAGATATTGTCGCATCTTCCATTGTCAAAACTCACCTCCAGACCGCAGCGCGGAGGGCTGGGGCTGAGTAATTTTGGGATTAGTAAGGGATGGCCCTGACTTTGCGCGACATTAGGGTGTGTACACGCAATAACCGCGACCCCGAAAGCAATGCGCAGGCCTGATTTCTAGATCATAGAGGGGAGTAAGCCCAGTCCGACTCGGAGCATAATAATCAGAGACGATCGTGCTCACTGACCGCCGCAGCCTGCCAAGCACTCGTATCAAGTCATTGATACTATATTTTTTGAAGGTACCTCAACCGACAGAATCAGTTGGTATATTCAAGACAAGCTCGGAGATGTGACGACGCCGTTGACTCTAAGATCAGCAGCTCGATGTACCTTGTACTAGTAGTCACAGTAATGGAGGTTGATGTATATATCCGCCGTCCGCTGTAGGCACCGAGACACAGGTTCGAACCAGTTCGAACCCTGGCCAAGTCTGCAAGGTTGATGTGGTGTTGCCAGTAAACATCGAGGGGCCTATTCTTCCAGTATTTCGTAAGCATTTCGGAAAAGCGCCCATGCCCTGCAGCCAATGGGCTGTCTTCAAAGCTTTCGTGATGCGATCTAAGTACTTTATCTAAGTACTTACCTGGTCTTGGTTGCGAACAACTCTGGGAAGAACATGTCCGACCTCGACTTCAACAACGCCGTGAAGCAGGAGGAGCGGTATCTCCGAAAGATACACCCTACGACAGAAGACATACCAGGATGTATGAGGCTGTTTGACGACTTCCTGCTCTGCAATGGTGCGCATAATGTCCACCTTCGTCCTCAAACGATCCTGCGGTTGAAGTATCTTCTCAGTGATCAGTTCACAGGTCAAGTCTCTGTATCGATATGGTCAGATGGCTGAATGTGGACAAAAACTTGAGGATTTCAAATTTTGTATGAGTAGTAAGTCGCAGCACCCGGAGGAGAAGAGAGACGCTTGGCTCCAGCGAAGAGCAGAGTGGTGGGCACGTAGACGCATGTCAAAGAGTAGTGAAGACGTTTGGGACATCAGAAAGTGAGTTTTAGACTCTAAGCACGGTAATATGGCTCATAATCAGCATCTCTCTGGCAAAGTGAACCGCTCCAGAACTATCCTCCTTCACATCCAGATCCAGCAGCTACAGCCGGCTGTACCCTGGACTGACGTGCCCCCGGGATTTCCCTGTGTCACATCGGGTGCAAACTGTCGGCGTGGACGGCAACCATAGCTCCTCTGGCAATCGTACCCTCCACCTTGCAAGTACTCGACAATGTTATTGGTTTAGTTTGCTAAAGGAAAGACACCACCGCCTATCAGTGTTATCACAACTGGGTCTCGAACTGAAGTCCTACCAATGCAAATAGCGCTGATAACGTAGCTGTGGTTGTTGTCCATACGAAACGCATTCCGATACCAAGATACGATGGCCTTCCACCTTTTCCTCCAATGTCATTCGATTATCCTTTATTTATTGAGGAGCCTTCCGGAAAATCAAAGCTCGGCTTGATTGGCATGCGGCAAATATACTCTTTGCTTTGAGGCAGGTATGCGATTATGTTCATTTTAACTGGCTCAGTTTGTGCCAGGCATACATTTCATATTGGAGAGAAGTGGCTCATAGTAGGACCGGTGATATGTATCAATAGGTATGTAGCAATCGTATTCCCTCCCTGTTACGATTTATCGTGACTGTGACAGGATTCTTGTGTACCAAGACATGGGGTGACGGAATATTGAGCATCAAATTTCTTTCAGGCTGACCAAAAAGCATACAGGGTTTCTGCAGCGATTTCGGACCATATTCCGTTTGGTTCCGCTTTCAGTTGGTGGGTCGTCGTTGCGGATACATATCGATGCATCACAGAGTAACTGTTTGTCTCAAACTCGTACAGTCTGCGTTGCCAGGCCTCTAAGACTGGGCCATTCGCGTGGACATTTTTCTCACGGTTGGCACCCCATAAATGATCACAGCAAGTCTGGCTGTGGCCCCTTTACAACAATCACGATCAAATCTACTCGGACCAAATATTTCATGCTAGTCCCTCACCGTGACACTTTGCAGTCCACTTCGTCTCCACACGAGCTTTACCCTCTCCAAAAGTCGTTACAATGGACAAACAAGCTCCAAAGCGCGGACAATTCAAGAAACCCCCTCTTGCGCGCGAAGGATCCAACATAGATCCCGAGACAGGGGATAAAATACCTCGCCCGCCCAACTGCTTCATACTCTACCGCCGTGATCGAGGGCGTGCAATGCCCGAGGTACCGCAGAATTCCACAGTGTCTAAGATTGTAGGGCTTGAGTGGCAGGATTTACCAGAATCTAAAAAGGATGAGTATCGGAAGAAAGCTGAAGAATGGAAAAGACAGCATAAACAGAAATACCCTCATTACAAGTACAGTCCCGCCGTGAAGGGACAGAAGAGCGTGGCGGCGAAACGATTGGTGGCGCAGAATAGGAGAACGACGAGGAGATTGAGGACGCAGAATTTGCCACAGGCCACAGTTATATTGTCATCAGCAGACTCGCCTTCTGCGCATGGTTCTATAGATGATGCTCCCACTGCCGACGAACGGGCAACGAATTGCGCTGCTGGTCCCTCCCCTCCTCAACTATTGCCAATTCCAGTTCGAGATCTGGTGTATTCTCCTACCAGGAGAATCCATCGCCCCTTTGTTACCCATGACGCTTTTGTACTGCCCTTCTTCTCGCTAGGAGACTCCAACATCTCCAGAGATCGGAACGTCAGCTACCTTCGTTCACAAGGTAGCTCCGATGGCGAAGCTGCTCCCGCAACGCAGGAGGCATCCGGAGCTAAACGATGTGAAACCAGCCGCGACCAAAATGGTAGCGATGACGCGCTCCCAGTCGTACAGTCTCGGCCACCGGCTTCCTCTTCCAAGCTCACTAGGGCGCGTTCAGACTTGATCCAAGCTCCTCGGTATCTTACACCTCTTTTTTCGCCACCCACGCCGGTCGTTGCGGGTCCGAGTATTGCGCGCCACCTGCGGGCTCCTTCTGCGCCGGAAAACGTCGACCACAGGACTACAGGTCCATTGAGACAGGTATATTAGCCTTTTAATCTGTTTGAGACCAAAGCTAACGTGAAATTCGCGTGTTTAGCGTTCTTCAACAACTGATCTTCGACCCCGTCATGGGTATCACCCATATGCGGGCGCCGAGTCCATGGATTCCTTCACTGGCACCGGGATTGACGTCCAGAATCGACGTCGATTGTACAACGGAATTAACGTTCGTGCTGGCAAGCGAAAAGCGTTTACCGCCATTCCGCTCGCAGACGACCACCAATCCCGAGCAGTATACGGATGGAAGAGCCCATCTGCAGACGGCCATATAGATCTGGATGAGAATCTGTTGCCAAAAACTTCAATTGGTAAGTTGCCGACCAGTCCTATGCGGCATAGTAGGACAGGGCAACAGCGGAAACCTGAAAAGGCGGCAGTGCACACCCAACAATATTCCGCTCTCCCCATGTCCTTACCATCTACACACAATAACACCTATTTCACCTCGGGCAGTCTGGCTTCTACGCATCTCCAATACTCTCCGCCACCTGCCACCATTGATATTGCAGGTTCAAGTTTTGCTTCTTACCCGCTGGTCCCGCCAACGCCGCCGAACAACATTCGGTATGGGCACGGCGAGCACGAGGCCAGGCTTGGCAGCATGTACCCACTATCAAGTCACGGAACTGCGTCCCAGTCTACATTGACTGAAACTTCAAGCAGTTATACTCCTTCACTGTTGTCGGCATCAGATACCACAGCATCCTCATTCAGCCTAGAAGATTTCGTGGATTTGCCGGCTACGAGTCAAGACTCGGAAACGAAATTTCCCGCCGCAGACGTCACGGTTCCGGGACCTGAGCATTCAGATTTGCAAGCGATCTTGGACTCACTTGCAGATGGATGTGCTAAATTGGAGAACACATGGCAAAAAGAGGCATCATCCGTCGGTGGACCAGAAATTCCAGACACCAAACTGGTAAGCGCCACTTACACGTGCTTGGTTGCATTCGATGGCTGACCCAGAGTACTGTAGGAGGAACCATTATTCGACCTATTCGATCCCATCTGCGACTTCGGCGCGGATCGAGCAATAGACCAGTATGGAACTGCCGCTCTGGAGGAGGAGCAGTTCTGCGAATCGCGGATTTATCAAGAAGCCGACACTCTCCAATCTGCGAATAACGCACATATATTCAACGATAGCCGGGATCGAAACGACTTGCTGCTTTCTTGTCCCGAGCCGCTTTCATGAGGATGTTTTATGGACCCATGTCTAGTGCCGCAGTACGATTTTATCCCGTTGTCACCTTCCCCCACCAAATAATCCGCGGAACTACTTACGGGGAAGAGTTCTCGGACTGCGCGTGTTCCCGGATCGGACTACCTCTGCGGCATGGCGCAAAGAAGTATAGGGAAGGATGGGAGTACGACTGAAGGTGTAGTTCTGTTCGTATGATTTTATAGCTAATCCGTGCTTTGTATTTTGGCTTTCTTAAATTCACCCATACGTAGGCGGGAGCTTGTGGGGCACGAGGACCCAAGCATAGATAAAACCATATGACATATCTTATCTAGTGTTCTTTTTTGTCTTGTTTGTTTCAGGTATCCAGATCTTCAGAAGCTGCATGTGCTAGGACCAGAACATGAGGATTCCGAACGCACAAGAGCGACTCACGACCGGATGTATGACTTCTGGACTTTCAGTTCTCGCCTTCTAGCCCTGCATACTCTGTGGGTTACCTTCGAGGCACCTAGCAGAAGACACAAACGTTGCACCAAGTTATTCCGACTCCCGGGCCCTCGTTGCTACAAGCGGACTGCACAAGGAGAGGTCGGCGAGCTTACGACACCTTGCCGATGCCTTACTGCGCGCTGAGTATGATATCTTGGGCGGGATTCTGCCGTCCGTGTATATGGTCATCCTTATACGGTGACATCTGCTTGCCGAGCCGCGTATGTCTTCTTGCTCAACCCAGTGGTAGTGTTCTTGACAGTATCATCCCTTATCCAATTGTACCCTCATCTTGAATTCAATATATAACCTACCATCTGTGCTTACATCAAACGACTCGGACTTCATCTAAAACCTGTTAGATGGGCAGCGTTCAATATGTTGTATCATCTGAGATCAGCCAACTGGACAGCTACAGGTTCATCGCCACTATCAACATCGTGGTGGTTCGATTGGACAGATTGTGTACACCAATGGTAGGCTTTGGCTGTAGCCTTGGAATCACGGGCGTATCGACGGTCGTCGAGAAGATTGCCAACAGTCTGACCAACTGCGCTGCTTTGTTCCTGGTCTGTGAACAGATGTGTTCTGACAGAGACGTGTGAGAGCGATTGTCGCTCATTCGTGGTCGGTGCCGGTGATGGTAACCCTGACGGCCTGTACGCTGGGCATGAGAATATCGACAAGTTCTGCTGTGTCTGCCACGTTCGTGATTTCAAAAGTGCAGCATATCATGATAAAACTCAGGTTATTCTGACTTGCGAGTGTTTCCAAAGTTCTTCTCATTCCCCTTCGACCTTTGTGTCGCCAGTCTAAGCGTCGGCGTTGTTGAGCAGCTGATCTGTGGTGCCTCCCTCCGCCAACGATAACTGCTGTCGATTCGTAGCAACCTCGAAATCCTTCACCAGCTCTTGCTCTCGCTTTCAGAGACTTTGGTTGTCTGGACAACTCTTCTCGCAGCGTATATTTTGCTGTAATCTGCTTTTATCTCAGTCAATTCATCTAGAACCCCTGCCTTACCACCTGTCTCAGCATTTGCGACCATGCAGAGCATATTCTCGCCTGGACCAGAAAACGAAACGTTCACCACACCTCCTTCCTCACCACTTGACAATAACATACTCGACCGCCCGTCCCTCTCGAGACGCAGCAGCAGGCCGACTAATCTTCACATTCAGCACTCTGCTGCAGACTGGACCCCCGACATCGTCGTCGATAACCAACTCTCACCAGAGCCTGCCGCCGCCAAAGCGACCACTCCCTTGACTGCTGTGCCTTACATCAACGGTGTGTATTCCAATGGCGTTGCGGTGCCCAACGGGGCCGCGCATTCGTCTGACAGCGATGTTACTGTGTCCTCTGTCCTAGCGCCTGGAATTTTAAATGGGCCGACCATAACGCAGACCATGATGAGCATGCCCTCCAAGTCTCCTCGCCCCTTGCTGTCTGCGAAATCGGAGTCACCTATGCGATCACCATGCTTTGTGCATTCTCAACTGCAGGGTCCATCGTTTACAGAATGGTTGCGGGCAAAACACCTAAAGGCGCAGGAAACTCGCAGCGACGGTCCAACGAAGAACATCGGACCCACCGGGTTGTCGTATCCAGATGATACCATTGGCGAAGTTGCTGAAGCGGCCAAGTTTTATGATCAAGAGGACGACGAAGAAGAGACGGCGAGTAGTTTGACGAAGCAGCTGGCTGAGACTGCCGTCGGCGTGCGCGAAATGAGCAAACAACTTGGTGTGTGGCAGTTTTCCAACCCACTAACTACGCAATCTGAACAAAACGCAGGTCGAACACGCGTGCACTCGAACATTCAGTCGATCCTGATAGTTACCAAAGCACGAGATAACAGACTCATTAAGCTCACGAGGGAGCTAGCCTTGTACCTCATGCTGAAGCCGCATAAGGGCGGCAGGGGTATGACTGTGTGAGCGATTCCTCATGGATAGCTTCATATCGCATGTATACCAATCCACTGGTTCACAGCTACGTCGATGCCCAACTGCAAACCTCTAGGCGATTCGATGCGGCAGGTATCGAGCGGGATCATCCAGAACTCTTCGTTCCTGTTCCACGTAGGCGATCATCCAGTAGCTCGTCCCTTGCGTCCATGTCTAGCCAAAAGGACGATTCGATTATGCCCGAAGGCCAATTGCGGTATTGGACCGCTGAAATGTGTAGTCGTTCGCCACAACTCTTTGATTTCGTCGTCACAGTAAGTGCAAATCGTTTTCATAGAAAATATCTGTAAATATTGATCGCATGAATGCAGCTTGGTGGAGATGGTACTGTCCTATTCACATCGTGGCTCTTCCAACGCATTGTCCCTCCTGTTCTTCCCTTCGCTCTCGGCTCCCTCGGGTTCCTAACCAATTTCGATTTCGCAGACCACCAGTCTGTCATGGACAACGCTATCGATGACGGCATCCGTGTCAATCTTCGCATGAGGTTCACCTGTACCGTATACCGTGCTGTTGCCCCTGAGCCTGGCAAAGGTCGTCGTGCGGTCAAGAAAGCCGACACTGGCGAGATCCTGATGAAAAACATCGAGAAAGGTGGCTGGGAAGCGTTGGAGGGCGGGATTGTTTCCGAAGGCAAATGTCATGGGAAAGACAAAGAGATCATGTGCTTTACAACAAGACCAGTGGAAAGCTTCGAGGTCATCAACGATCTTGTAGTTGACCGCGGACCCAGTCCCTACGTCAGTCTATTGGAGCTTTTTGGTGAGTTGCATGATCACTGGTTTCAGACCTTCACTTATTTCTAATTGGATAGGCGACGAGCATCATCTCACAACGGTCCAAGCTGATGGTCTTTGCATTGCGACACCGACTGGTTCTACCGCATACTCCGTGAGTGACATTGCACAACCATAGGCTCAGCGTCTAATAGACAAATATCCAGTTATCTGCAGGTGGTTCGCTCGTACATCCGGAAATCCCTGCCATCCTTATCTCACCTATCTGCCCTCACACGCTTTCTTTCCGACCTATGCTACTTCCGGACAGCATGGAGTTGCGAATTTGCGTACCCTTCAATTCTAGGAGCACTGCGTGGGCTTCATTCGACGGCCGAGGGCGCGTAGAGCTGAAACGTGTGTTATATCGTCTTAACGCTTTATTTCAATTACTGAGTGCTACTTATCCAGAGGGCGATCATATTAAGATAACAGCATCAAAATATCCCTTCCCAACCGTATGCTCTACCAGCCAGTCCGTGGATTGGTTCCAGTCTATCTCTCGCACACTCAAGTGGAACGAGCGGGAGCGCCAAAAGTCATTCGTTGTGGTAGAAGAGGGTCCTGCTAAGAAGCAACGAAAGCGCCGTTCCTCATCCTCGTCCACCGCATCTGCAGTTGATAACGTGCCGGATGGCGTAGAAGACGAAGAGGACGAAACGAGCGACAACGAAGAAGTAGAAGAGGAAGAAGAAGAGAAGTACGACATAGATGACCTATCGTCTGCCGAGCAGTCTCCGAAGAGTGCGACGAGTAAAGAGAGCTCCGGTTTCCCCGAGCAGGGTACCTTGGGCAATAACATCGGCCAGGAAAAGGTGCATGAAATCGAGGCCGACTCTCTACATGAGCAGAGGAAGGCAGAAGTCGCCGCTCGTTGCTTGGCTGCTGGGAATCCTCATTTGAAAACGCGCACCCCTTCTCATCCACACGGTTACCCGAAGTCAGGTCGTTCAGGCCTTGAGACGCCAGACAGGTTCGCCGGGCCCCACCCTCATCCACCAAAGGTGTCTCCACGGCACGTGCAATTTACTCAACCGGGCTCTTCGTCCTCTTCCACGGCATCGCTTGTATCTCAGCCGAGAGATCGTGAGTCTAACATGCGAGGCGAACATGGGGCGCGGGATGACATATATTCGCCTCAAGCACACAGCGGTGGACGCAGCCGCATTCCCCGCGATAGAGACATAGAAGGGGAGAGTCTGAAGACCCCGACGCTCGCTGAAAATGCCAGGAGGCGGAGATCGAGAGATCGGTCGGCGCATACGACGTTTGATAATGAGCCACACACGAGGCGCGCTTTCGCAGTCTGGGGTCAAGACGAGAGCGACAGCGCGACCAGCGATAGCGACCTATGATGAACTAATTATTTTTACATAGCGTGGCATTTTAGATAGATGTATGTATGGCATCTTCGGTTGCAGATTTCCAACGTCATGAGCATTGCATTACTTATTATGATGCGTGTTAGGTCTTGAGTAGAACACATAGCCACATTGTATTTGTATCACAGAGGGAATAATGCTTTATGACATCTACAATGTTTTCAAGTGTATTTATACTAAGGTTGACCCAGGCCAAATCCAACTAAGATAGGGCTCATGCACAATTGACTAGTATCATGTGACCTACGAGCAATACCGAAACACGACGGAAAGCGCAATGCAACACTCAAATGACTTAGAAATTGCTCTCATTGGGTATACTAAGAGTAACTACCACAAAATTATAAGTTAAAACCTTTCTTGAATTGAAATACTGGCTGTTCTCGGACGGGGGAACGGGCGCCAAGATCACATGATACTAGTCAATTGTGCATGAGCCCTATCTTACTATCGTCACACTGTGACACCTTTGTGCATTTATCCGATAAGCATAATTAACTGAGATTAAGTACAAAAGAAGGTTATAAGGCGCTAATATGAATAAGGGACATCGGGATGGTGTATTAGACGAGACTTGGATTCAATTATAGTAAAAGTCATTGGTAACAAGTATAAAAGAATGATAAGTTAGAACTGAAATGTCCATTAGTGCTTTCGTGTTGTCAAATGGAGTTGTTGGAATAATACGGTGAGTTTTGTACTTCCTCTTTGCTCATAGTGCATGGTGGGCGCCTACGAAGAAACAAGCTTCTGCCCTTTATTCCTCAAGCTACAGTCATGTTTTGAAGAAAATTCCTACTAGCCATTACTTGAACTACTGATGAAATGAGTTCACAGTAGCAATTTATCCATATCTCACACATTTATATCATCAACCTTACTTTGTGCTTACTAACTTAGAATTCATACCTGTTTCAACAATGGACACTGCTGGATTCACTCACAAGTACAGAAGGTACCGGTTACATACTCAAACCACTACACTAAGAAGGCTTTTACATGGTAAGATGGAACCCTGCTGTGTGGGGCAGAGAACACTCAGGATATGGCACACACAACAAAACAGAATCATGTTCTATTATGCAGGAGTCCTAGGACATGGAGGTAAAAGACTAAAGAGCAGTGTCTACAAGTGTCTGTGAAAAGGCTAAAATGATTATGTAAGTGTGTGAAAGTGGTTGTAACCCTACACCAGGGTTACATAAGATAGTCTTTCCACCTTGTACCATCCCTTCCTCTATCTAACTGCAAAGTTAAGAAAGTGCACCATGTCGAGCACTTAGAAAACTGGGACACATGCAACACAATATCACTGGATATCCATGGGGATTTTTGGCTAGAATAAAACTTAGAAATAAGTTGAAAAGAGTATAAACTTTATTCATAATTTTCAATATAAAATTCTGGTAAAAATTCAGAAAGACTTCCTAGTTTTATCTGATGATATTTTGTGACAAATCTAAGATATTTTTGACTCAAAATATGCTTCAAATCTTGTCTATACTTTTCTTGTGCAAAATGTTTGTAAAAACTGAAGGAAATCTGATCAAAACATTAATTTTATAGATTTTGCTAAAGTTGTAATAAGATTTTAAGGTAAAAAAGCTAAGACAAAATTTAAAGCATATTTTGAGTCAAAAATATCTTAGATTTGTCACAAAATATTATCAGATAAAACTAGAAAGTTCTTGTGAATTTTTACCAAAATTTTATATCGAAAATCATGAATAAAGTTTATACTCTTTTCAATTTATTTTCAAGTTTTATTCTAG